>PVHY01003448.1:71367-107918 GCA_004024945.1 Uropsilus gracilis | reverse complement strand
GGAAGGAGGGAGAGGGGGAGAGAGGGAAGGAGGGAGGGGGAGAGAGAGGGGGAGAGAGAGACCTATACCCAAAGAGATTGTGTCTTTGGCAATGGGATACTGAAGTAAACCTGATTTCTCAATCAGGTTGAGAGATCACCCCCAGTCCACCACCTCACCCCCCCCCATAAAAGGACTCTGCACTTATAAGCCATTACAAGACTTAACATCGTTTGTGATCACGTTGTAAACATGATTCTAATTTCGCTGTTTAGACAATGGCTGTTGCAAACGGTCTGAGGGCTCTCGAACACTATTCGGGCTCACCCTCTCCCCACATTGTGGCGCCATCCCACAGCGGGCTATCGTTTTCCCCAAACCGATGCCCAGGGGCTCTGCAGGCAAAGAACAGTGCGTTCGGGGTGAGAGAGGGAAGCTCCAGGCACTGTGCTGCAGGGGGAAACAAGCCTGGTGACACAATCGCAAAAGCAAAGCGACACCTCACGTTCAAAGTTAGAAACCGTCGCCCCTGAACAGGCGAGTCAGAGTGCTGGGCCATAAAGAAACTATGGAGGGGGTGGGAGGGGTTTGGGGTGGAGGTTTTTGAGTCACTGACCAGTGTCTATCCCTGGAACGTGTGGACAGAGACACTTGTCCTGCGGGGTCCGAGATCTCCAAGTGTTTTTTTTTTTTTTTTTTTTTTTGGGGGGGGGGGTTCAAGGAGCCCACGGAGTGGCGAGGAATCGCGTGCTCCAGAGAACACCACCCAGTCCGCCCACCTGGGTGTCTTGCCCTCCCGCAGCCAGACGCTATGGGAACCCCCCGACCGTCGCCTCTCACCCGACGCGGGGTCACCTTAGCACCCCCACGGCTACGCTCCGCCTCGCCTCCGTCTGCGGGAAAGAGCAGCCTGGCCGGGGTCGGCGGGCCCGGCGCGCAGCGACCCCTACAGCCCGGAGGCTGAAGCGCAGGGGCGCGGGGCCTGCTCAGACCCGTACAAAGCCACACACGTGCGGATGGCTGGCTGGAGTTTGCACGTCTGATAGGACTTTTTTCTTTTTCTTTTTTACTTTCAGTTTTCAGCCTCCCAGGTAAGCATTGAGATTTGGGAAAGAAACCTTGTATCTTGCCGCTTCCTACCCGCAATTTAAGAGTACAATCTTTTACATGCACAACACCCCGCCACTCATTTAGCACCTTGGTATTCCAAGATGAAAGGTGTGTAGGTAGGAGAAGCTCACAGATACCTGCACCGGTTTGCGCTTCCTGTGCTCATGTTTAGATTTGTTGGGATACAAGTTATATTAAAACAAACAAGTCAGACTAGCAGGTGGAGTTATGTAAAGCTCTGGCAAATAGATTTTGAATTTAAAACTTGTCCTGTTCATTCAGATCATGATTTTAGCGGATTCGAGGTTTTGTTTTTGTTTTTTTTTTTTGTTGTTGTTCGTTTGTTTGTTTTAAGTTTATGGGAATCTGGCATGACAAAGCAATCTTCTGGTAAAATAAGTTAAATTGTTGATCAAAAAACTGTTCCGTGACATGGAAGGGGAAACTATCACTGCTCCTTGGGGAAATGTAAATCAAAACCACAATGCTGTAGCACCTCAAAACTGTTAGAATGTCTTCAGAAGTCAGGAGATAGCAAATGCTGGCAAAGATATGGCAGAAAGGAAATCTTTGTGTACTGCTGGGAATATGATCCAGCAATCTGATTTTCTGTAGACTATATATAATATATATATATACACAATATATATAATATATATAATGAAAACTGGATCTTAAAGAATATTTGCACCTCATGTTCACTGCAGCGTATTCACAATAAAAGATATAGATATAGAAACAACCAAAATGTCCACTTAGGAATGTGGATAAAGATGTGAAATTATGTATATGAATATTGTTATTATCATTATTATTGCTCAGTCAAGAGAAGAAGGACATTCTACTATTTGTGATAAATGGATGAAACTGGAGAGCATTTTGCTAAGTGAAATAAGTGAAAGACAAGCACTGTAGGTCATTTATATGTGGAATCTAAAGAAGTTGTTGAACTCATAGTAACAGACCAAAATAAAGGTTAGGAGGAGCTAAAGGGTGGGGAATATACTGGTCAAGAGTATTGCTAAATTAATTAGACATAAAGGTCATTAGACTGAAATGATTCTAATGCTTTGTTGGATTATGTAAATAAGCCAAAAACCAAACCTCAAAGTGCTTCGGTGTTTAAGAAATGAAGATCCAAGGATAACCAATCACAACACAGTTAGTCATCAGCTAGCACTTCTAGATACTTCCATTTTGATGCTGCTGGGTTCAAATTTTTTTTTGCTCAAATAAAGTCAACATTTTTAATATGCCTCAGTTTAGTTTTTGATAGTACAAACTTTAATTACAAGATACATAAGCTCTGGCCAACAAAAGCAGAGTGATTATGTGCTAGCTTATGAAAGTTTCGAAGAGATTATGTTGTAAATGCTATCACCTCAAAAACTAAATATCAGTTTAATGATGTGTTAACTAATACTCTGGTGGCAATCATTCTATAATACGTGGGTATTGAATCAATACATTGTATACCTTATACTTGCCCAATGCTACAATTTCAATAATGGGAGGAAAAAGAGGAAAAAGAGTTGCCCTCAAAATCAGACTACAGACCTACATAGCAAATATAATACTAAACATCCAGATTAAGTGCAAAGGACTCTCCAAAAACAACACTGGGAGGTAGTCACAGAACAAGCAATGTTATAAATATAATTGTGTTGCATTATCAACAAACCCATGTTTTCTTATCCCTTTGCTATTTTCCTTACTAGTCAGTAAAATGTTGCAAATCACAATGGAAGCAAAGGGACTTTCACTGCCATGACCTAAAGCCATCAGGTGAAAGACTATATGAAACATAAGAACATGAAAGAAAAAGCAAAACTGTAGGTAAAGACAAAAGCCTAAAGACCTTGCTGTTTCATGGACATGAATACAATGTGAATGTTATGAATAAACAATAGTTCTTTTCAATTTATGATGCTTTTAAGAAATTACTTTGAAGAATGGCGCCAGTCTGGATTCAGCTTTTATAATCTTCATTTTAAACAGCACCATCAATATTTAATAATCTTTAATGGGAGATCTGGTATTTGCAAGGATTAGGAGATTTTATATTTGATGGGATTAGCTACATAAAGCAAAGTTTTCTCCTGTGAAAGTACATTCAAGTTTACAGAAGACATTTATTTTAATCAGGCATTCCCAAAGTGTATTCTGTGAGGCTTCTCAAGGGAATCTTTGAAGTGCTAGTGCTATTTTTCAGGTAAAAATGTATACTTGATTTATAATGTTTAATAAAAATCATGCATTAGCTCATAGTTGTTTGGTTGGTGGTATTATTTTTATAAAAAAAATGTTGGCTTTTCCCCAGCATCAAGACAAGCCAAATGGGGTGATAAAATTAATATGGACCTAGGGGTTATCTGGCTCCATTAAAGAAATTATTGGTTAATAAACTAGAAAAACACTACACACACTATGGCAGTTTGCCAAAAGAGCCCCAATTCCTCATTTCCCCCACACTTCCCACTCCCAAGACCACACCCTTATCATCACCCCTCTACTCTGTCTCCAGTTGGTTAATTTCATGTTCACCAGTATGGTCCAAACAGAAGCTGGAAAAATGCTTGAACTGGTGAATTCATCTTAACTAACGCAATAGAGAAGAAAAACGTAGAATGAAGTCATGTCATCCTACTCATTCCAACTGAGACCACCCAGATGACTGAGCAGAATCAGAAGCATTGACTAGACAAGGAAGTTAGAAATGATGTTTCAGAGCAGGGGAACGAGGGAACACAGCCATGTACGAAGTCATGCCATGTACTGTGAGGAAGATGACTGTGCACCTGAGATTGAATAATAAAATAGAAAATGGGAAGGATGAGGTTGAAGAAACAGACAAGGGCCAGAGGAGAGCTCAGACCTACAGTAAGGGACTTGAACCTTATTCTGAAGGCCACAGGGAGTCACTGGAATCATTAAAATCAGCAATGATATAGTTAAATTTATGTTTTACATAAATTTCTCTGAGAATAGGAAGGGCTAAAGTTAAAAAGCCAACGCAATAATTTAGGAGAGTGAGAATGAAGGCTCACAGACTGGGCATTCCTTTGACTTCAGGAAACTGCTTTGGCCACTTAAGCTTCTTCAGGGCTAGCCTGTGATCAGGGACTGAGTCCCTGAGTGAGAGGATACAAAGACACAGGCCTCTTGTTTCAGTTTGGGGGAACTTTGATAGGTCAAGCCAGCTCCAGAGCCCCAGTAGTTGGCTCCACGCCTCATTTACAATCACTCAGCTTCCTCCTGGCCACATCCTGACTCCTCACTTTTTCCCAAGTAAGTTCTTACTCTGGTTGCCTTTCTCTCTTACCACAACTTTGTTAAATTTCCCCTAGAAAATAAACAGATAAAATTCAAGAATTTCTCGAGTACAGTTGTCCAAAATTTGCTTTTTATTAAGAATTTAGTTTAGTCTTTTCCCGATGACTTTCTAATAACATATAAAGATTATTGCCAGTTTTAGGAAAGTCTCCACTGCATTTCCTCATGTCTGAAAGGACTTTCCAGACTACATACCTTGATCCACTCAATCCTTAGTTCTACTCCGCAGTTCACATCCTTCCAGTGTCTGGTTCCAAAGGACATATGCAAATTGCAGTAAGTCCTCAACATCTTCCCATATGGTGATGGGTGAGTCAGCAGAAACAAGAGGATTCTTAAAGTCACCCCTATGCCAGAAGAGCTTCTGGTAACTTAACTCCAAACAGTGTGAATATGAACACGAATACATGCCATTAAACACAAAGCAACTTTCCTTTCACAAAAATGCCCATGGCAGGAAAGGAGATGAAATTAAGGAAACATTTGAATAGAAAGAAATAACAATCTCAGGTGATTATCTAATCAAACAAGTTGAAATATCCTACCATAAAATATTTAAGATAATCTAAGCAAATTATTTAATTTGAAATAATTTAAATCTAACATAAATTTAATTTGCATCAATAAAAATTTTTTAAATAATAAGATGCTTTTATAAATAAGATACTTAAAAGTTAAACTTATTAAAATATCTAAAGCTAAAATATCCTATATTTACAAATTTTGTGAAAATATGAGACACACTACTAGAGTCTGGCGGAGGACTTTGCAGGAGAGACCCTTGAAGCTTATGCTTTGTCAGTTTCAGGATAAATCTGCCTTATACTTAAATGGTATTGAGGATTAACTCCAGCACACTGGCTAATTTAGAATGTGGGCTCTGGAATAATTATAAATCAAGAAAGGAGAGCTCAGACCTTTCCTGTTATATAAGCCCTCACACATGGTCTTGGAGAGACTCATTACAACATCAGAGCTGTCTCTGCAGTCTCATTTCAATAGGGTTTATTGGTGTAAGGAGCAGGAGAGAAATATCATTCCCCAAATACAGTCTCTCTTTCCAAGTCCTCAGTCAAGTATATTGTGCACCCCACTCTGCTTTCTCAATCTCAATGGTCTCTGAGCACAAAAATAAGGGGTGTTTTGAAATGCATTAACCTTATTGAGGCTGGAATAAACCAATTCTTACCTCCCTCTACTCCTCACTGCTCCCAGACCCACTGGGGTGGGTTTTAATCCTTCCTTCTCTCAAACCTTCCAGTGGAAGTTCATCATACCTGCTCAGTTTACCTCACTGAGTTTTTCCAATAGGCTAATGATGTTGAATTGTGTTCTGGGTCTAGGGTGTGGCTATGGAGTTCTGGTCTGGGTGCCCTTAACTTTATGTACAGATGGACCCTGATTTATGATGATTCCACTAACAATTTTTCAGCTTTCAAACGGTATCAAAGTGACATGCATTCAGCAAAAATTTTGTAATTTTTTTCCCAGGCTATTGATTCCTGGTATGATGCTGGGCAACTCCTAGTCAGTCATGCTATCATGAAGAGTAAGCAACCAACAATCTGCAGTGTACTGTGTGACCATGTTTGGGATATTGTTTTGTTAAAATCCCATTGTGTCTGCACAATGCCCATCCATGACTCCTTCTTTACTGAGAACAAAGGAAGTTGAAACACAATATCAAGGCTCAACTGTATGCTAATTTAAGAGCTCTGAGAATGTCAGAGGTGTGCTAGGCTAACCTATGATGTGCAGCAGGTGACAAGCAGGAGACCTATTTTCAATTTGAATGGGTTAATCAGGATGCAACCCCAGTGAATGGAGGAGCATGTGTACAACCATATGCAGACTGTGTATAAAGTTAACTATGTTTATTCTACCACAAGAACAAAATGTAAGCATACTTGGCGTCTCAGCTTAGAATAGATGACTGTTTTATATCTGTTTACAGCACGCCATCTGCTGAACTGTTATGGCAACATGGAGAGTGGCACAAGCCACAGACCTTGAGTCCTGAACAGGACTGGAGTGTGTGCTTTTGAAACACACACACACATATCCACACACACACAATACACACAGATATTGAAGGTATTTTTTTAATGTGAATATTTGTTTTATTTTTCAACTTAATCAAGAAGTGAAGGGAGTATTTGATAGAATTATTTCACCATCTTCATTATGTATTTATGTACAAGTATTTGTACCCATCTATCCCACTGGGATAACCAAAGACCTGAAGAAACAAAACAATACCTCTAGGTTACATATTACAATACCTCTATGTTACATAACATATGGGAATCTGAAATTGTCTCATCAATTATTAGTCATTATTTTGACCTTTCAGACTCAAATTGAGTCAACATTTGTTAAATGCCCATTATGTAATGCTAGACACTGTGATCCAGTCCTCTTATAACACTGCTGGAGAGTCAGAACTAACAATTCCTGAGTACAAAACAAAGTTACAGTTGCAATGGGTTTATTCCAACTGCCTCAAAGAGGGAGATCCTTATTAACATTTATATTTACTCATCTTGGATAGTATTATTTTTAGCTACTTTTTTTTAATCAATTTAGCATTGGTTTACAACCCTGTATGTAATGGAGAGACATGGATCACACAAATCAGCACATCTCACCCTCCACCGCAATGCCCATAATCCTGTGCATGTTTCTTTACATTACTTTTATTTTCATTTGTTTTATGTTTATTTTCCCTCTCAGGTCTTACGTTTTGGTTTCTTCTGATTTAGAAAGAATCTGCTCTTTTTATTCAAGGTCCATCTCGATATGGCAGGGAGAGCTCATGCTCAAGTTCCTCTGATCATGAGCTCTGTAAATTCTAAAATGCATCTTCAGGACTTTGTTCATCAGGATGTGCTGATGACCAGAGAATGTACCTAAGCCTTTCAGTGTGGTACAACTCTCTGCTTCAGCAGTGAGAATTCAGCACTCTTTTTGGGTCTCTAACCCTGCCTCACTGCTTGACCTGAGCACACAACTCAACCATGTGACAGTATGGTGTGCATCACTTCAGATTCTTAGTGACTCTTTGGATATACACACCCCTGATGACCCTGGGCAGTTTCATGGGTGTTCTTAAAATGAAGGTGAAGATTTGAACATCCTGATTTGTGTGACTTTGTAGGTTTTTTAGCGTCAAAGGAGTAATAAACTATTTTCAGAGAACCCCCAAACAGTTTAGGGAGAGTGTTTCTTATTATATTACATTTAAGAATTTACACAGCTTATCTTCTATTTTTTTTAAGAAACTAGGTCTTGCTATGTTGTGTGGGGGAAGACAGTTTGGGGGGTTAGTCCCAAACCTGTGAACTCAAGTGATCCCTAGCCTCAGTTTCCCAGGTAGCTGGGATTACAGACTTGTGACACCAGGCCTGGCCATTTTTTTGAGACAAGGTCTCATTATGTTGCCCAGGGTAGTTTTGAACCCATGGACTCAAGTGATTCCTAGCCTCTGCCTCCCAAGTAGCTGGGATTACAGGCATGCACCACCGCAAGAAATAAGATTTTGTTGCCTGTATTTATGTTGCCAGCTTAAATTCAACTAGTAAAAGAATATTCTTTCTAGGGTGTGGGTGAACTTGCAAGTGACTAAAATAAGAGCTGTTTATTTCACAAAAGGTGACAGAAGAGACAAATCTCCAGTAACTGCATGTACACAAAATCATTCGTATTTTTTTTCAGCAAATAAAAACCTAGGCTTATCCATCATACAAATTTAATAACTGTTGTTATATAACTGTGAATATATTTGCTGAATTTAAGTGTTTTCTGGTACTTCACACCTGTTTTCTCAAATAAAGGTACACAAAGTGCTGATGAGTAGAATGCAGCCTTGGCAACAACAAGAAAAACTAACTAGAGCTAGCTGCACATGCAGTTATTACGTAGAGTCCTGTCAAAGCTTGAGAGGTTTGAAGCCAGGCATGGTGGTGCATGCCTGTAATCCCAGCGCTAGGAAGCTAAGGCCAGGGATCGCTTGAGCGCAGGTTGGAGACTATCCCGGGCAATATAGTGAGACCTAGTCTCTAAAAAAATAACTGTGCATGGTGGCACATGCCTGTAATTCCAGCTACCTGGGAGGCTGAGGCTAGGGATCACCTGAGTCCGTGGGTTGGGGACTACCCCAGGAAACATAGCAAGATCTAGTCTCACGAATGCTAAATAATATGTAAGTTCAATCTTTTCTAAGACAAATAAAATCTCAAACATTTCTTGGACATGAAGAAATACTTAGAAAATATTTGATGCTTTAAGTGCAAATGTTGAAAATTCAAGCTCTTTCAATGATAGGAGGAGACATGGCATCTGGATGGAATGGAGAGCTGTGGCTCAGCTGACTGTAGCTGCCATGGGAGGAAAGTCCACCTGGGTCCAGAAAGGGCTGACTTTAAAAGAGCTTGAAATCAAGAAGACAAGATTAAATTTCCATTTGACAAATGTTGAAACACATTTTAGGCACTGAAATGATACTAAAATGTACTTTCCTACACCTCTCCATGGAGTGTTTTCCTCCACCCTTTCCTACCTCCACCAGAACATGAATGTATCAATGATGGCACCAGAAAAAGGATAGTGGCTCAAGCCACAGCACCCTTCAACCCATTTTTGTAAGAATGTGAAACCTCACAAGTACTTGATAATGCAAGCATCAATTATTATTGAGTAATATTGATTGTGTTTCTGGAATTGTTCTAGATACTACAAATGGCCTACAAGCTCCAGTGCAACAGAATTGTTGAATTAGAAAGAGATGGGTACTTACTTCTTCTTGCAGCTACCTTATGTTTGCAAATTGTACTGAAATGCAAATGTTCTGAGATGTGGAGGTAAGTTCTTCCAACATATGCTTTATTGCCCAGTATATATAGTTTTTCCAGTTTAGGCACATTTTTGGCAATTTTTTTTTCTGAGACTAGGTCTCACTATTTGCCTGTGGAACCGCAGGCTCACGTTGCCCGGGGTACCACAGACTCAAGCAATCCCTAGCTTCAGCTTCCCAGGTAGCTGGGATGATTACAGGTGCCCAGCCATATTTTTTGGAATTAGGTCTTGCTATGTGCCCTCAGCAGGAACTTGAACCCTGGCCCCAGCTGCAGCTTCCTAGGCTGCCGCTTACAGGCATGCACCACCATGCCAGGCCCTTTGGCAACATTTTTTGATAAGAAATTTCAACCCCCAAAGTAAGTGTTGCTTTCAATGGACAAAGGTAACTTTTTGAGCAGTTATAATTTCACTTAGCCACTATAAGAAGACTGAAATGGCAAATGCACGCCTTTCCCATTTTGCAGACAAGGAAATGGAGGCTTAGAGAACAAAAGTGACTTGAACAACACCCAAAATTGGGAAATAGATCCGAGATTCAAATTCTGGCTTGTCTGAACTCAGAGTTTAGGGGGTTTCTACTGCAGCAAAATATCCTGAAAACAACCAACACTAAATTCTAATAAGTACCTCCCCTGGATCTTGCCTCTCCAGACCACATACCTCCAATTGCTACAATTCCTCTTATAGTGTGTTTGGAGACACCTACATCATGCCAGGTCATTGTCTTCAAGATGGACTTGAGTTTGTCAAAGATCCTAAGAAGTCAGAGCAAAACATAGTGCTCCAACTGTGTCTAAAGTGAGCAGAAAAAGTTTCTGATCTTCTTTGAAAAGGACACTAGTCTAAGAAGTGATAAATGTCAAATTCAGAGAATAGTGCAATGTGCATAGGGCTTTTCATTGCACAGTAGTTTCTATTTCCATCTCTGCAGGCAGTGACCATGCAGACCATGCTAACTCTTAGACTTTTGACCTTATTCCCATGTGGCGTCTGTATTCGACACAAGTCTGCGGTTTTCCTTAACAGGGTGGTCACCAAGATGAGTCTCCCTGAAGCCCCCACCTTTGTGCAATTTATCCAGGTGGAAAGGATTTGAGGGCCGGGTTTCTACCTACCACCTCTGTCTGCTCTGGGCTCTGCTCCTGCTTCCACCCCACAGTCACATTCCCACACTGAAAGGACACCAGTCAAAACCCAAGTGTTAAAGGGGCAGAGAACAAGGTATTTAGTATCCACTCCATTTTTCTTCCCGTTCTGTCTTCTTTTACTTCTTCCCACTCTCAACTTTCTGACTCCAAGCTTCTATTATTCCAACTATAAGACTCCACTCTGTCCACCATCTTTACATTTGTGTTTTCCAAATGAAAATTGGAGATGGAAGCATTAAATCTATCAAAAGCACAGAGAAGTGTAATTAAGAAGGTGTAGGATTCAGCAGAGGGGCTGTGTCCCCATCATACCCATGCTCCTTCCTTTCACTCCATAAAGATCCAACCTATATCCAGTTTCATCTGTAGAGGCCCTCCTCTTGCTCCCTGTTTCTGGCAATTTCTCCCTCCCCTAGTTTGTACATAAGATGCTGCAAGAAAGTTTGTCTGGAAAATTATACCTTTGTTGTGCTGGGTCTTCAAATGCTACCTTTATTTGGGTTACTGCTCATATTACCAGAAAACTGGGAACTTCTGAGTCATCTGTGCCCAGGATTTGGTAAGGCCACCCTGAAGGTTGCCTTAACAACAAACTACCTCAGTCCAACAGTTCCTGGCAGAAGGTGTGTGGGCACAAACAAGTAATGCTCTAAGACCATGGATAAAGTTGAGGTAAGTGCTCATGATAAATAAAGGAGTGGAGGCTGGAAGGGATGATCAATTCAAGAGATAAGTCCTTGAGAGCTTATTGTGGCAATAACTTTTTTGGAAATTATGTCAACATTCTGAGATGATGGTATCTCTGTAAAAAAAAATAAAGATTTGCTTTGCTTATCTAGTGATACAATTAATAACTTAGTTCAGTGACTTTTGAAAACAAACTGTACTTCTTGAATTTTGGATTCAGCATGGAATAACTTAAAAAGGTCACTGATATTAAGCAAGCATGTCACAGGGAACCTGCAATGGAGTTCACAAGTTCTGCAGAGGTAGCTGGTATGGCGTGAGAAAGAGACTTGGCCTTCATTTTTCTGCACTTTCCATACTGACTCTGACCTGAGGCAGGCTGTGTTCTAGTTGTTTTTTTCCACCTCAAAATAAAGACATTGAATTTCATGACAGATATCATTTCCAACGGAAAAATTCTGTTTCTGTTATTAATCCAAGAGAGAAATGATTTTATTTTTATTTCCACATTATTTTATCTAAACTCATGACCAGAAATGCTTTCATAAGACGTGTCTTCAAACCTCTCTCTCTCTCTCAAACTCATTCTCTCTTTCACATATTTATTATAGACCTACAGAATTTATGTAAATAGTGCTTCCTGGGTTTGGGGAAATGACTTTTACTATGCCTTTACTTCCTGGGTGCCTAAGAATAGAAATGAAGCAAAAATAAAATTTATCAAAGATAATTTGACTTAAATTATTCTTTGCCTATTGTTTTTTTTTTTTTTTTTTTTGTAGGTAGCTTTTGATAACTAGCTTTGGAAAAGCATTTACAGAGATGGCATGCTCTCATTGTTCAAGCTTCTTTGTATAAAGGATGACACGGTTTTATAAAAAGGGATGTTCAGTGAACTGCATATACATGCGTGGCTTTGAATTTGGTTTCCCAGCTTTGCTTCTCTTTTAGTGTATATTAGAAACAGCAGAGACACAAGAATTCTCATCTAGGTTATGAACCAAAACAAATGATCAAGTTACACCTGTTTGGCTTATACTACCTTGGAAACCACTAGACTCCATTTTCCTCAGCTTAAAGGACTAGTTTCCTTCCAGGGAAATAACAGAAACAACTTGTGCTTTTTTAAATCAAATGACCAACCGACTGGATCGCCTGTTAATCTCCACATCTGTATCCAGAGGTAAGTTAAGCTCATTCCTCTCATGATAGGATTTGTTTATTTAGCAGGGAAAATGGCATTTCTTGTAATAGGGTATTTAGCACCTCCTATCAGAAAGTTTCAGTGAAAAAGTAACA
This sequence comes from Uropsilus gracilis, assembly GCA_004024945.1. Classification (NCBI taxonomy): domain Eukaryota; kingdom Metazoa; phylum Chordata; class Mammalia; order Eulipotyphla; family Talpidae; genus Uropsilus; species Uropsilus gracilis. The sequence continues at coordinate 95,505 of PVHY01003448.1, read as the reverse complement.
GTAACGGTGGTTTATTAGAAACCTTGACAAACTGCTATTCAGTTTTGTGTTACATCACAAAAGCCTTTTCTGCATCAGCCGCCTCTAAGTAGAGTTGCCTGTTTTGAACGTGGGATTGATTTGAGAACTTTAGGAGACTGGACAAGTCAGAACACCTGTTCTGAGGACCAAGTGTGGGCTGACGTGAGCAAATGGGACAATCGGGCTCAGAGGGACAGCCCAGGACTTCTCAGGGTTCTATCAGGGTGGCTTGAAGAAAATCTTTTCAGCTGTTGCTAAGAAGGGAGCCACTACTGAGGACAGTGTCCTATTACTACAGGAACCAAAATACCAGAAGTCCATGTGTCAGGGGTGTGGGTACTCACCGACTTAGCATTTCTCAGGGACCTTCAGTGCTGAGAATTTTTTTCAGTATGTAGTTGTATGTATACAGGCTGAAAATACATGTACACTCATTTTACAAGTCAGGCTAATCCTTAGCCTTGTGGCTATTATACAATTATATTTACAAAAGAAGAATCCAGGTTCACAAAACCAACAACATTAAAGTTTCATGGACAAAAGATGATGTTTGGCTGAAATTAATTTATTAAATTAATAAATTTTCATTAAGAAACTAAGACCCTGGCCATAGAGATCTCAAGTTCTTGAAATTGGGCCTCCTGATCACTCTGGGCTGGTTAATGGCTTGCTTGTTCTTCCAAGTCTTGTCTCCATTCTACTTGCAGGCTTCAGGCTGCACAAACACAGGGTGGCTCCCTTTAGCTTTGTCTGAGCATAGCCCAGCATGTGTTCTTTACCTCACAGGCCCAGATAATTAAAGCTCTGCAATTTGGTTACAATATGAGAATAGACAAAGGTAAATATCAGGGGTCAGCAAACGTTTTTCAGCAAATACTTCAGGCTCCAGGGACTCCTATCTCTGTTGCAACTCCTGAACTGTGCTCTTTCAGCGCCAGCAGCAAACAATGGGCATGGCTGTGTCCCCAATATTCTTTATTTACAACACAGTTGGTGGACTGGATTTGGCTTGGAAGTCGGTGTAGTTTGCCAACCTGGAAAATATGATGTGAAATTCTGTGAGTGTCCTGGGTTATAACAAGGGGACCAGTATGCCAAGCTTTGTCATCCAAATCCAGATTTTGGTGGCTGTTTCTTTCCACCCTAAATACAGTGAGAAACCAGGTGAGGGTTTTAAACAGAGAAATGAAATTACATAATGTCATTTAAATGTAAATCTGGTTATGGACTGGAGAATAGTTCGGAGAAGATCAACAATGAGAAAGAGATAAGTACAGATTAGGGTTGACCAGGCAGGAGGCGATGGTGGTGTGGATTAGGGTGTTGATGGAACAGTTAAAAAAAGTGAAAGGTTTTGGGGATATATTTCAAAAGCAGAAACTTTGGACTTGACTATAGACTCAGCGTGGGGTTTGAGGCAGAGAGAAGATGAGTAACTTCCATGTTTCTGGCTTCAGCACTTGGGTGGGTAGGGTGTGACTTAGCTAGAGGGTGCAAGAGCAGGGGCTGCGGCAAGATGGAAAGTAAAGTAAATCATTGCCAGTGTTAAGGCACCTCGGGCGAACACAGGCTCTCAGAGAAACAGGCAAACAGGAAGGTTTTATTAAAAGACTCTTACTGAGGGCACCTGGGTCTCATAGGTTTTTGCAAACTCTACCAATACGTTGCATGTTTAACGAGACAGGCAATTTCCTGGGTGACGTGGCACAAAATTGGCATGAATACGCAAAGTTGGCACAAGAATACAATTTGTGATACTCTGGCTATCTCTCAGAAATAATAACCTCCACGGAACTAGGTTTTTCACCTTGGATAAGTTCTTTTTCTTCTGCATAAGCTGTTTTCCTCCCAATTAAAGGAAGGGGTTTTTCTCCTAATTAAGGGAAGCTTAGGCAGCTGTGTCCATTTAGTATCTTGCTTCTAACTTCCCCCCACACAGCCTGGCCTTGAGTTAGCAAAAGTTAGAAAAATTTCCACAAAAACCTAGTTGAGTCTCCTTGGACCTTGAGATGTCTGCATCCCGTGCCAATTTTTAGGCTTAGTGGTTAACACTTTAGGTCTCAGTCTTGAGAGGTTAAAGAACTTACTCAGGGGTTTTAACTCATTTTTACAGGAGCATCCACTATTCGGACACTTGAAGTTTGTGAGATGACATCCTGGTGGAGAGGACATAAGAGGCAGCTGGAGCTCAGAAATGAGAGGTGTAGACTGGAGATACATAGTATGGGAACTAGTAACACTTATCTGAAAGCAAGAGAAACTGAGGAGAACTCACATGATTCTCCTACATTAGTCTTCTCCATCTGTATTGGTGCTTCATTTCTTAACATTTACTCTAAATTCAGACATGTTTAACTAGTACAAAACAGACACACATATATGAAAGTGATAACTTTAGTTTCTTAATGCTTCATTTTTATTAGGTTTAATTTTATACAGGTTAAATTTTGTACATTGTAACTTCCAAAAATAGCCCTGATACCAGGAATATTAACTATTTTACTTTCTGGGTATACTTGACTAATTGAATTTTTCGAAGTAAATTCTTATGCTGTTAGCTGCTATTTCTTAAGAAAATGGAGACAGTTATAAAAGAATAGATCCATTAAATTAGTGGGTGGAACCTTTAAAAATGGAGAGTAATCCTTGGTATTTTAAGAAGAAAAATAATTGAATACAGATCCTTATGAAAAATAAGGAGACAGTCTGAATTCCTATAAGGGATGAAATATTAAGCTAATGACTTCACTGTTTTCAAGTGCTGAAAGGGATATTGTATGGATATTTCTGACTATATTCTCACAGGATTTATTTAGAGGGGAAAAAACAAAAATAAAAAGTAGCTTGCAACTGGAAACACTTTAGACATTAAGAGAGGTTAAGAAAGACCTAAGAGAAAGTCTTTAATAATAAATAAAATGATAATCCTTGTTAGGCATCTACCATGTATCAGATTCTGTTTTATGCCCCATGAAGTAGATACTGTTTTCATCACAGATGAACCTGGACTTGAAACCAGTGAACCCAGCACTGCCCAGACTCTTGTCCATTATGCTAAACCACCTGTGTTTAAAGTTAGTTAGCATTAGAATACCCCTCCATCCACAGAAAATTCATTGTCTTCCCTTCCACAAAGAATTCAAAATGGATGGATGTTTATCAATCAAATGAAACTCATAATCCTGACAGATATGAAAGCATCAGTCAAGATTCTGACTCTATTCAAAGACTGGTCTCTTCCTTACTGCTTTTTGTTAGCAAAACATTCTTCCTTTCTTCCTTTTTAAAATTCCGAAGAGAGTACTTTCAAAAGTTTTGTAACATCACAAAAATATCCTCTTGAGTCATGAGAACAGATGCCCAGTGACATATGCCGTAAGGAAACATAATATCTCCTCCTCCCTTTTTAATCTTTGGGGCTTTGTTTTAATAATTCAGAGAGACATTAGCCTTTCAGGTGGATTTGAGAATACATTCTGTTTAATACAATTTTGTGTTCCGAAAAGCAAGGGCAATGAAGTATTTATTTCCCGCTGAATAGAGCATTGTGAAAACATCTCTTTATCTTCTTGCCTGCCCTCGGGATTCTAGCCTGTGGTCTTGCTATATTGTTCAGTCTATAAAAGATAATACAACCTGCTTCTGACAGGTGTGCTAGCCTAACAATACCCCAGATCTTTTAAGCCCCTGGTTCCCTCTACACTATCATTTCCATGATACTCTTTTGGATGAATCTGTTGAGAAAGTGAGTAGTTAACTTTGGTAATAAGAAAGAGGACCTGAAATGGCAATATTTTCACCAGACATTAACTCTGTTAGTGGCAGATCTGATGCTCCAGCCCACATGTTCTGATTACAGTAGAAATTAACAGCACATGGTCTTCCTTATCTGATAATGCTTCATTTTAGAACCTTTTTTTTTTTTTAAATTAAAGCACCATTTGTTTACATTCTTGTAAGTATAGTATCTCCCCGCTCCAGGTGTAGTCACCATAATGCACCTACCACCAAAGTACTCACTGTCTTCCACTCTACCCGAGCAGTAGTTTTCAGCTGAGATTTTGCCCCTTTTCTTCAGGGAATGTTTGGAAGTGTCTGGCAACATTTTTGTTGTCACAAATGGAAGTGGGGACGTCCACTAACAGAGCTGGTAGGGGTCAGGGATGTACAGGACATCTGCGACAACAGTTATCCAGTCCAAAATACCAGAGGAGCCCACGCTGAGAAACTTTGAGAGTCATGAAGGCTAGCTTTGCATACAACTTTGTTTTGTTGACTTGGAAACCTGGTTATATTTTTCAGTCTTCTTTCTCATTTGGAGGAGCAAAATAACCACGATCATAAGAACAATCATACCAAATCAAACAAAAAAAATGTTTCAGGGTGATTCCGAGACCAAGGCTAAAGCACTGAACAGAGTGCTGTCGAGCCCAAAAAAAAAAACAAATGAGGGTCCACCCCACAGAATTCAACTATGAGATGGAAGTGGGGAGTTCCAGAAAGGCAGTCTCACTGAATTAAAAAAAAAATAGGCTCCGTTTAATTTTTATCATCTTTTACAGAGGAAATAACAGAGATGCAAGAGGTAAAGAGAATTAAATAGCATTTAGGATATATTGAGAGGGAAGAGGAAAAGATGATACAAATGGAAATAAAAAATAAATGAGAGGTTGTGGGAGGTATTTTGCAATGACTCAGGGATGGTTTTCAGAGATATTTAGGATGTCTCAGAAGAACTTGGTGAGCAATTTATAAACGACATGAGGGGGGTTTGGGATGAATATGGTACTTCCAACTTGAGTGCTCGGGTACTAGAGATGCCATTCAATGAGAAGGAAATCAAAAAGTAGAACAGATGATGATTCAGCTGCAAATGTATCAAGTGTGAGATACTTATGGGGCTTAAGATGAAAACTAGGAGGCAGTGGTGATGAAGTCTGGTGAAGAGCCTAAGATTTGAGTTAGGAGCCTGAAAGCACAAGTTGAATTCCCTGGAATGAATGAGATCTACCTGGGAGAATGAGGTAGGCTGTGAGAATTTTCAAGAAATTAGACAAAGACCTTAAGATGGCTCAATTAAGAGGAGGAGGAGAGCAACAGAGAGAGAAACCAGTATAGCAGGATGAAGGGGTTTCAAGCAACAGTATCATATGTCCTGGAAGATTTAAATAAGATCTGAACTATCACAATTTGGTAGTTGAGAGGCAGTGCTGACTTTAGCATGGAAAGCTAAGGGCAACGGTGAGCAGAAAGATTAGACTCAGTGAGTTGAGGAGTAAACAATGGCTGCAGTAGAGGTAGGAAGATAGAAAAGTGACAATTGCCTTCACTGAAATGAAGAAAAGGTACAAGGGAAGTTGTCGATACAGAACACAAAACAGAAATGGATAGATCAGGAATCAGATGTAAAGCTAGAATGACCACTTTGATGTGAGAGGGGACCAACCTCTTCCTCCTTTGCTTCCTCCAAATGGCAAAGAGAAGGTAAACTGGGCATGGATAGAAGGCTGGAGAGTTGCGGGAGCATATATTTGAAAAAAGTTCATTTATAGAGTATCACTTTTCTCTATCACTTTTCTCTATCAAACTAACTGCTGGCTTGGGGATATGGGACATGAGGAGATAGGGATGAGGGATGGCCTTTAATCTTTGGGGCAGGACATTGTCAAATGAAAGTCGAGATTGCAACTTCAAAAAGCTGGTATGTGCAGGATATCTCAAGGGCTAGTCACCCTGGGGTTCGTATCGAGCTATTTCTAAATCAGCAATACATCCATTCTTCAAAAGAAGTAGTAAGTAAGGACTTTACCAACCATGGAATTTGAAAATAGGGTGGTGTGCAATGATCTAGTTTCTAATTAAACTTTAATTTGAAATGTTTCAAATTAAACTGGGCAGGAGGGGGTCAACTATGTTCATGAATCCGTTGTGTCATACAAAAAATAGGACGTCCTATGGGATTCTTAGAGATCCCTCAACATCCAGAGTGACACTAATGAGAAACTGGAATATATCTCCCATGCTTTTATAATTAAACAAAGCAGTAAAAATAATCTATTCTAGATCCACTATCATGAATCATGTTTTCTTTTGCAGAGTCTTGCTTTCTTTAGAGCATACATCATGAGCTGGATGTTCCTCAGAGACCTCCTGAGTGGAGTAAATCAGTATTCCACGGGTATTGGGCGGATCTGGCTGGCCGTCGTGTTCATCTTCCGCCTGCTGATCTACATGGTGGCTGCGGAGCATGTGTGGAAAGATGAGCAGAGAGAGTTCGAGTGTAATATCAGACAGCCTGGCTGTGAAAATGTGTGCTTCGATTACTTCTTCCCCATCTCTCAAGTCAGACTGTGGGCATTACAACTGATCATGGTCTCCACACCTTCCCTTCTGGTGGTTCTACATGTAGCCTATCGTGACGGCAGAGAGAAGAGACACAGAAAGCGACTCTATGCCAACACAGGCACAATGGATGGGGGCCTGTGGTACACTTACCTTATCAGCCTCATTGTGAAGACTGGCTTTGAAATTGGCTTCCTGGTTTTATTTTACAAGCTGTACAATGGTTTCCGTGTTCCCTACCTTCTGAAATGTGATTTGAAGCCTTGTCCCAACACCGTGGACTGCTTCATCTCCAAACGCACTGAGAAAACCATCTTCATCCTCTTCTTGGTCATTACCTCGTGCCTGTGCATTGTGTTGAACGTGCTTGAACTGAGCTTTTTGGTCCTCAAGTGCTTTATTAAATGTTGTGTCCAGAAATACTCTAAAAACCTCAAGTCATCAGGATGTAGGTGCCACAACCTCAAATACGTTGAATGTGGTCAGACAGCCCCTCCCCTATTGCAAAACCACCATTCAGATTCAGCCACAAGATCTGCCCAGCCAGGTGAGACAAAGCTACTTTGTGACACACGAGAGGGTTAAACAAAGCAAACCCACATTCCTCCTAGGTGAGACCTTGGCTGGGCTGGAAAGGAAAGCAAGCCTTAATATCATTTGAGAGGAATTTAAAATTTTTTTCAATATGTTCTCAGTTGTGTACACTAGACAGAGGTCTTATTGTTTTGTTGTAGGGATCATGTGGATTCAGGAGGTATGTTTGAATAGTTAATTGTAAACTAGTCAAGAAGTTCAACTAACAGAATTCTTGAAAGTGCTTAGATCTGTCAACTGGAAAATATAAATGTGATGTTTCTGACAAATGTGGTTACCTCCAAGCAGCAACCGGGATACTGGCAATCTTTCCTAAGTATCAGTGAAACCTCTGCTCTCTGTCTGCTCAGTCTTTGTAGAGAAAGACAACGGCGAGGGTGAAGTAGTAGCTGACTGGCTGACTACAAGACGGGAGAAAAGATCACTGAGTCTGGGAATCTGTGATGTTTCGGTACTTCTGGGTATAAGCTGTGGTCTCCAATTTCAATACTATGGAAGACAACCCACTTATGCCTGAACTAGCAGATGTATATGAACCATCACTTGAGAGAAAGGGAATGCAGGCCCCACAGAGAAAAGCACACAAGAAGCAGCAGGTGAGGCTTTAGAAAATTGGACACTTCAGAAGGTTTCCAATAGACGATGACACAGTACTTAACCACAGAATGTCGAAATGCTTTGTAAGTTTTCATTATCATTGGAGATTTTTATAATTAGAAACTGAAAATCTATTATACAGGAGGAGGGGAAAAAATAAAATTAAAATGTATTATACAATGTCACAGTTAAGATTTTCTAGCACTGCTTCCTCTAGGACAATTAATTATATGTGTACTATGCTGTTACATTGATGGAAAATATATAAAAAATAAAGACTATCACTTGATTTGATTACTAGGTTTTTTTTTTCCTTTCCATTTAAACAAAATCACAGGTATATATATATTTTCTGGATTTAATATGCTAATATATGTATACTTAATACAATACAAATGAAGTGGTTTTGTGGTATCACTTGAGTGTCATTGATGTCATTACATGGCTGTACTGGCTATGGTTTTTCCATTAAACAAAACTTGTTCTGACAATTTTAGAACAGGATTTGCAACTCTGCTTGGTAAAGGTAGCTCAGAAATCATTCTTTACCAATGGGAATTTTTGGGGCCAGGCACGGTGGCTCATGCCTGTAAGCATCAGCCAATGAAGCGACCAGGGCTCGGGATCGTGGTCGAGTCCCGCCTGGGGCCCATAGTGAGACCTAGTTCCAAAATAATAGCTGGGCGTGGTGGTGCGCGCCTGTAATCCCAGCTACCTGGGAAGCTGAGACTGGGGATTGCTTGAGTCTGTGGTACCCCAGGCAACAAGAGCCTGAGGTTCCATGGGCAAAAATAGCGAGACCTGGCCTCAAAACAAACAAAAATACCAATGGGAATTTTTTAAGGGAAAGTCAGGACAAAATAACTAAAACCAATTATGTCTTCCATAAGTGAACGCTTTCACTGTCTCATTACAATTTACACATAATGGTTATTTCTGCCATAATGTAGCCAACAGACCATGTCATCAGCAGTGATCATAACACGTTTTAAAGACTGGGGGGAGGAGAGGGTAGACAGGAGTGTGAATTTTGTGGTCCCTTTTTAAATGTGTATCACGGGTCACTGCTGTGCTTGTGAAGCTGCATCCATCTATTTTACCATTTGACATGAAAACATTTAGACTTCACAGGTGCAGGTAACCACCGAATGGCTTAAAGGAATATATTCAATGATGATAGTAAAAAAGATTTAAGATTTTTCAAACCCTGATCATGGCAAGGAATCTCTAGAAAACCAGGGTTAAAGTGCACAGGCTGGAATGGAGAAGAAATTTTTCAGGTTAAAGATTAGTTTACTATTGAAAATTTTGAGGTTGTTCAGACTCTTCATATCAATTACCAGAACAAGCTGACAAGACTGGTCAGGTATGTACACTCCTTGCTTCTTCACTATATGCAGAGAGAAGACTTGAAAGTAATCAGAGCAAGGGCTGTGAAAATAAAGTTGCTTAGTCAGATAGGAAGGTGAGTGGTTTTCTTTAATTTATAAAATGAGCTTCCTATATGAACACTCATGAGACTGCCTTGGTGTCAGAAGACAAAAAGTACCTGATTGAGAGAAACTGGCAGCTAAATTTTGCCATTTTTGTTGTTCATCAATATTCATTGAGCAATGATAATGCATAATTCCTGACTCAAGAAAATACTCACTTCCACTAAGGATCATGGATGTGAAGATGGCATGGAATGTCCTGTATCTGTCCTGTGTTTACAGACCATCTCACTTGAAACGAGTTCTGGATGCTGACCAAACAAGTCATGGTCGCATCTATGTAAATTATCAGTCTTTCCCTAGATATGGAAACTTAATCCTCTACTAAAAGGGAAACAAGAATGTAGCTCAGAGAAAATATATAATTATTAAATATATTTTTTCAGATACAAATCCCTCCAGTATGGTAAGCAATACAATTTTCACATTCTTGCTATTAACATCAACTAATTAAATTAAAGATATTCAATCCCCTATTACTAACAGAAGTATTACTCACTAGGTAGGCCAAGTGTTTTAATTTATAAAAAAGTTTATCTCAAAAGAGAATAAATGTAGTAATTTGAGATTTGACCGTCCGTGGAAGATTAACAAAGTTAATAAACCAACTTTCTTTGGAGAAGTTCTTTTTTTTTTGTGTGTGAGACTAGGTCTCACTATTTTTGCCTGTGGAACCACAGGCTCACATTGCCCAGGGTACCACAGACTCAAGCAATCCCCAGCCTCAGCTTCCCAGGTAGCTGGGATTACAGGCACACGCCACCACAGCCAGCTATTTTTTTGGGACTAGGTCTCGCTACATGCCCCCAGTGGGACTTGAACTGTGATCACTGGCCTCGGCCATGGCTTTCTAGGCTGCCACCTACAGGCATGTGCCACCATGCCTGGCCTGGAGAAGAGTGCTTTTAACTACATTAATTTGATGACATTGACTGCGGCTACGGTAAAAAATGTTATCTGGTTCATCTCCACATATTTTTATCTATTCACAGCTTAGGTCCTTTCTAATTAGGAACTCAAAGTTGCTTGAGCTAACAAAATCTGTGTTCCTCTTACCTCTTCCATACTCTACCCAATTTTTATTCCTCTGTACCTGAATTTCAACTTTGTTGGGGATGACAATATCTCCATCTGAAAAGCACATTTCCAAGAATTTTTTGCATGTAGATGGAGCAGTGTGACTACTTTCACACCAAAACAGGACCTTTTGACTAGTGCTTTGAGGAACGTTACTTATAGAGTAGGACTAATGTATTGCATCTATCTTTTTGCTCCACCAACCCTTCCTGGCTGGGATATAACCAGAGCTGCAGTAAACAACTTTCGATCATGAGGTGACTTTGAAGATGAAAGCAAAAGCTTCTGTATGAAGGAGCAGAAAGGCAGTGCCTAGGATATCAATGCCTTTCTGGAAATGCTGCATCAGCCCTGCACTGCCCTTTTTTTTTTTCCTCTGCTTGATTTGTGAGAAACAATTTTAGCTGCTACCTGATGTATAGCATTGCTTTATCTTTATACTATAGCCCTAAACAGTTCTTGACTAAAATCATGTTCGTTATTAAGATGAAAACACAGAGGACATATTTTTATATCTACTAATAAAAAAAGTGACTGGAAAATAACAGAAACAAAACAGGGTTAAATCTTAGAATTCTGTTCAGAACAAATTAGGTGAAATAGAAGTGATCATAACGCATCAAGATTTGGAATTTAAATATTAGATCAGGACTGATTTCAGTTCACAACATGTCTTCAGTTAGCTGTCCATCACCTTAGCATGAATAAAGCATAGTATAAGACCACTGGCAAAAGTTACTTTAGTTTGGTGTTAGTAGACATTTATGACCAGATTATGAGAAATGATTTTCCCAACAGGGAATGATTCCCTCAATAACACAACTTATTTTGCATTCTGTGATTGCAGGAATAGGACCAATGGGTGAAAATTAAAGATTTTCACATGGCATGGAAATATTCTGCCAAATTGAACTGCGTCACAATGAAATAAAACAATTACTTTATAAAGCAGTGAGATCTTGAACACATAAAGGTATGATCAAGAATGTTCCTGAATTGTATGGGATACACAGCTAAACGACTTCCAAATTTCCTCTAAACTCTTTAAGATGCTATGGTTCTAATATCAGAGAATTCATGGACATATGGTATTAAACCATAGTGCCATGAGCCTGTATTTTTAGAACATACATTGGAATGGCAAAATAAGACTCTGTATTGGCTGTATAACTATATGTGTGTGTAACAGTATGCTGTATTGTTATATATAACAGTCTTACAGAGAACTACCTTTAAAAAGCAAAATTTCATGTATGCATAGGGAATACAAAAACTAAAGGACAAGAAAAAGTTAAAATGACAGCAGAACTAAAGCAAAAAGCAAGGGAGGGAGAGGGACAGTGAAATCAGGGGAAGGATGAGATTGATGATGGTTCACTGGTGACATGGTGGTAGGAGAACCTCCGGGTATATAATGATGTAAATATATATGTGTGTGTGCAATCAATTAAAATAATAAAAATATAAATTAAAAAAAATCATAAAACTTAAATACAAGGTTAACCAAGCTAAAAAATAAAAAAATTTCATGTACGTTAACAAGACACCTTATTGCAATAAACAATTTAGGCAGCTCTATAGAATTGACTTACATTTAACTTCTTTAAAATTATGGCAGTATAGTGACTTTAAATAACGTACTATTTTCGTATGATATCTTCTTTAATCTACCTCAAGAAATTCTAACTTTATTTCAAGACTTGGATCAATTTGTCTAGCAGAGAGCAAATTTTTAAAGTAAAATGGGAATATCTACCTCATAAGGTTGTTGTATAAATTAGGTCATTCATGCAAAGCACTGGCACAGAGAGGTTAATTTAAAATGACAGATATTCCAATTCATAATACATGGCTTCATTATATCACTAATCTGCATATTATTTACTTCACCTTTTGTGTCTCCCCCCTAAAGGGTAAGAATCTTTCATGCAAGCAAGAGTTGCCCCCTTCCTCACTATACCTTCAAGGGCTTAACCTACCGTAGTTGCTCAGCAGTAACTAATGCATTCACGAACTTTACTATATTGTTTAGACTAAAACAGTGTTCTGGAACTTGAAGAATTTGAAAAATGCAAACAGGACAACTCAGTGTTGACTTGCCTAACGTTACATGAAGTAACAAGAAGTCTATTTTTCAAAAACACCAAATCTAGTTTGTATGTACAATTTTTTGTATAAATATGTACAATTTTTTGTATAAAATTGTTTAAAAGGTCTGTGGAATATTGGTACATCCATGTAATTACTGTGTTACACCCAGTTCTCAAAAACTTGGACAATTAAATATGTATAGCTCTACCCTGTTTCCCTCACAGCAGTCTGTTCATCCTAAAATGTACATTTCAGTAATTGCTCAGTCTATATTCAAAAATAGAAATGACCACCACATCCTAGCCCGTTTATAATGTGTAACTAAAACGCGAATTTCTGATTCACATCCTGGGCTTTAGCTACACATACGCATTCCCAGTGTTAGTTTGCCATCTTGTGGCTTCTCTTGTGCTACTCAGTATCTGACCACATATTGTAATGCTTTTGAAACTGATGTTTTATACACCACATACTTTAACATTATAGATTACATGCAAGTTGCACCTCCAATTTTATTCCCACACCAACTTCTTTAATTTTTACTTTTTTCTCTTGGAGACTAGGTCTCGCTATTGTTGCCTAGGGTACTGTGGACTCAAGCAATCCCCAGCCTCAGCCTCCCAGGTAGCTGGGATTACAGACACCCACCATGGTAACACGCTGCTTTTTTCAATACCAGGCCTTGCTATGTTGCCTAGTGTAATATCAAACTCGCGAACTCAAGCAATCCCAAGCCTCTTGCCTCCTAGCACTTGGACATCAGGCATGCACCTTCATGCCCAGCTCAACTTCTCTTTCAGAGAAATGAATGCTGGCAGCTACCAGTGAAGCAAACCACTGATTTCAAAAATATGTTCTGGAGACAAGTACGCAAAAAAAAAAAAAAAAAAAAAAAAAAAAAAAAAAAAAAAAAAAAAAAAAAAAAAAGTGCTTACTGAGTACAATCACGTATATTTGCTGAAAAGAAATGTATATAACTATTCTGATGAAGCCAATTATCAACAATCTCTTAGTCTCTTCCAGAGATGGTAAATAGGGTTTTCATGCAGATTTGCCCAAATCCAATGGTGATGTGGCCTCTCTTCCCACTCCGACAGTATTAAAAATCTACAGTCTGCTCTCTCTACTGAAGGTTTATGTATGTGTATGTGCACTTATTCACTATTGTGATACTATATAAATCTTTCTTCAAGCACTAGTCTAGGATTGTTAATCTAACTACTCCTGGGTGTCTTGAATTACCCAAGGTGGTGACACATGAGTGACATAACTGCCAATGCCACTTACTTCCTTTCCATAGCTGTGATGACGTGAATAGAAAGAGGTCAGAGCTCTGATTAACATGACTGTTTCATTAAATATCTATTTTTCTTGGGCTTCGCAGTGTTTCTTCCAGGATCTTTATAATTGCTCTTCCACTGAGTATCCAATACAACGTATCAAAGACTTGAAGGCTCTGCTGGAACTTGTCTGTCCTCCTGCCTACAGACAGGATCATCTGGTCAGTGAAAAGGAGACACACAAAACAAATGTAACTGGGTCATAGGAACGCTGGGTTCCAAAACTCAGGTTTTCTCTCATTGTCAGGAATACTGGGGTGGGGGTCAGGGAAAGAAGGGGAGAGGGAGACCAGTAATACAAAACCACAATGATTACATACATGCAATATTTTGTGTTTGAAATGACCACACCTTTGTCATAGAAGGTTCTTGATGTTTCCAGTCTTTTCAGTTCTGGCAAAGCACCTGTTTCATTCATATTTCTAGCTCATCTACTTAGGGAGCTGGAGTAGGAATTTTTTAAGAAAAAACTAGCAGTGCTTCAGTATATTTTACACTAGTAACAGCTAGACCTTTTCTAAAATCTAAAAAAATTAAAAATCTAAGACATTGGCATTTTTCATGAAACTTTGTTTCGCCTTACATGCTAAGTATATGCACTGCTTTCCATATCTGAGATGAAAACATTCCCTGCAGAACCCTGACATATTCTGTCTTCAAACAGAAATGGCAACTCCTCCAGCCAGCAGCACAGCAAGGCAAGCATTCTGAGCCAGGATTCGGATCTGTTTTGCACTTTTACCGTTATTACATTTCCCCATCTATCACTGTCTTCATCTATAAAGTGGGGTTGCTAATTTTCCTACTCTTCTCATAGGGCAGGAGATTAAACCAGTGTAAATAAGGTTAGAACAATGCCTTAATTGTTTAATCAGAAGATTAAGCAATTTCCTTCAAGGGAAAATACACATCAGAGATAACCTTGTAAGCTTCTGCTGAGGTGGTCTTAAATAGCTGTAAGTAGGTTTAATAAATACATTAAAGGTGTTTCTTAAATTTTCAAGTAAGTAATGAGTTTACCATCTGATTTTCTAGATTTGGGTGGAGGTAGCCTAAGTTTACCAAAAGAACTTCTTTGAATGTGTGGATTCCATTAATTGCCAAGTGTAGTAGAAATATTTCTTTGTATATTCCCTCTGACCCCACCTTCCCAGCTTTGTGTTTAGTTTTTGAAACTTCCATGTAAAAAGGGGCTATTTGGGCCTGACAAGTGTGGACGTGACAAGTCTTCCCTGGTGAGGATGATGCATAGGTATGTTTCCAATAAAGCATTTCTTGATATGATCTGTTCCTGGAGAGATCAAATCTGTCTCCAAAAGCCCAGGGAGTTCTTTAATAATTGCTACAAGGGCTCTCTGCATGGAGATGCCACTACCCTGATGCCCAGTTTCCTTTTCTTCAAGCTACTCGTAGTGATGGGAGTAATTCAGTGGATCTAGGAACAGCTTGATTAAAGCATGTTTGAGTGCAGCTTGCACAGCGAACATTGTTTTGCCATACCCGTAGCTATACTGAACAGTAAGAATCTGAGAGTTAAGAGGCCAGCCGACAAACATGCAGCTACAAGTTCTGATTACAGCGCTCCCCATATACGCTGACTAGACTTAGTGGGGAGCTGATGATGTTAACTCCACTACAGTTCTCATTTACTTTTTTTCCCTTAGCTTCTTTGGTTTAAGATGACACAACTGCCGCGAAAGATCTCTAGTGGTGACTCCATTTGCTGTTCTTCCCTCCCTACATCAACAGTCTTTACTATTCATAGTCCCAGAAGTTCACCCTCACTCTTACGTTTCCTTGTGGAATCAGTACTGAACCATAAACAAAAATTAAGTGGGTATTAAAAAGGGTCTCATTCACCAGTCAATTCTTGCTTCTTAATCATCCGAGGAGAAATCTTCAGTTAGCAGAACAGCTTTGATAGCATGATTCCAGTTAAAAACAAGCTATTAACTCAGGTGGTTGTGTATAGTCTCCGAATGAAGGCACATAAAGCTCTGGAGCCAGTTTACTGGGTTTAACTCTCAGCTCTCCCCCATACTAACTGTGTAATCCTTAGACAAGACGCCTGGCCTTTCCACGCATTATTCAACTTCTTTCATATTAAAAAGGTGCTAAGAGCACCTATCTCCGAAGAGCTGGTGTAAGAGTTGGTGGAAACATGAGGGAAGTTCTCAGCATGTCTAGCACAGACGAGCTGTCAAAAAATAGTTATTATCATTAGCAGATTTGATACTTGGGATCTAGGCTGGGCAAGGCTCCTTTCAAAAAACCAAACAAAAAGTCAAAGACAAATCTTGAAAGTTCACCATAGAGCTGAGAGGAAAGGGGAGAGCAAGAGAGGGTGGAGGGATGAACACAGAACACATGAACTATGGCTAAGACCAGGTGAGAGGTGGGGTGGGAGCAAAGGGTCCAACGGAGGATGACTGAGCTCTGGTGATAACCTAGTCAGAGGTGTAACACTCCAGACCCACACTGTGTTGTAAATCAACATTACCTCAACTTTAAAAAAAGACTGTAGTCCTGATCTTAGAGAAAGCATGTAGTTTTTCTTCTCGGTTACTAACGACTCTCATACTATCTGTATTTCCATTCTTACAATTTTAATTCCTCTCCTGACTTTCTTTGCTTTTAGCATTCCAATCCTGTTCATCGTATTTCTTAAAAAGGTTTCCTCTGGAACTGCCATTTTCCACAGTTTCACACATTTATATTCTGCTACTTTAACTTTGATCCTCCAAGAGTTCTGGTGGATCAGCTTCTCCAAATTCCTTACATAAACCGTAAGCCCTCTCACTGTGAAATGCCTTAAGATTTCAGCACTTGACTCAGTCTTCTTACACTGATTCCTATTTTAAGGTTATCCACTATGGGTACAACACATTCACTGAAATTCTTTAAATTTGTTATATTCAGTAACTTTCAATTATAGTATAATTTAGTAATCTACTCTTCAATCCACCTTGTCAGACATGCAAACTGCATTGCTCCTAAAATCTTTAAATTTCAATACTTAATTCTTGGTCTTAATTCCCACTATACCTTGATGCCTTTAAGACTGCCATTCCCTTGACTACCTTTTTTTCTGTCTACAGCTTAGTTTACTAACCTAGCCAGATTTAATTCATTGATGCATTATTTCTACCATGAGAATATTTCCCTCTTTCCCTCTACTCCAGCTGAGGAACACTATGGTGTCACTCTAAGATTAGGATTTGACTCAGCTGAATCTTGAATACATATCAGGAGTCCACATATAGCGCTAATTTAGCTCCTCCATTTCATCATCTCAAATCTTCTAGTGTTCTAGTTTAACAAGAATGTTGCTTTCTATATTCATGACAAGCTCAACATTTTTTCTGAGAGGCATCCTATTTTGTGATGCTAATATTTAAATCTATGTTCTTGGGAATCAGATTTCATCTATACTATATTCCAACTTCTAACTGTATAGTGGATACCTACTTGAAATCCACAAAAACTTAACCTTAAGTCTTCCAAAAAGGTCAGGTATTAATTTCCTTTTCTCTAAAGGCTGATACTAAAGTGATTGGTTTCACTTTCTTCATTCATTCACCATTCACTTGAACATAGACAATAAACATTACTCATTATTTAGCATTCACTAACATCTCTCTAAAGATCATTGACCACCAATGGTCTAACAACATAATCTTCATTTTCTCTCCACCGGTTTCCACAACACTCCATAACCTTACCTCATTTATGTGGGGTTCTCATCTAATTCTTCCTTCCCAAGTCATCTAACTGGTTTCTCTCTCCCTTTTCATTAAGCATTGGCATTTTTTTTTTTGGGGGGGGGGTTGGTCTCACTATTTTTGCCTGTGGAACCACAGGCTCACGTTGCCCAGGGTACCACAGACTGAAGCAATCCCCAGCCTCAGTTTCCCAGGTAGCTGGGATTACAGGCGCACGCCACAATGCCCAGCTATATTTTTTCTGGACTAGGTCTCGCTACGTGCCCCTGGTAGGATTTAAACTGCAATCCCTGGCCCTGGCCATGGATTCCTAGGCTGGTGCTTACAGGCATGCACCACCATGCTCAGCGTAGCTTTCTACCTTTCCCCAAGATTGCAGCTTTCAATTCCAGCAAAATTAGGTGTAAACAATATTCTCATTCTGGGTCAAATGCCTGGGGGGGAGAGAATAGATGAAATGTTTGTTTCCAATGGATCTAAAGTCCAGAACTACAGTTCCAGACTCCTCGAAAGACCTGATTATCTCTCTGCCTTGATGATCTATACAGAACCCCAAATCCACCATTCTCTCCTCCAACCCAATTCCTGTTGCATTTTCATAGCAAACACCACCATTCAAAAATCATGAAAGCTGGCTATTTCTCATCTTAACCCCTTAACAAGTCCCTCTAATGGGTTCTGTCTATAATTTTCAAAAAGTGCTTGGACTCTATGACATCCTCCAAATACCATTCTACTCTCACAACCAAGACTTTCCAAAACTAGGTATTTACACAGGATCTCCACACATCTGCAACTGGCTTTTAAACCATGTATTTGCAAACATCACTTTCAAAATCACTACTTTCTTATCAATAAATCTAAAGTATTCTTTACAGCCAGGCACGGTGGTGCACGGTGGCACATACCTTTAATTGCGGCCTCCAGGAGTATGAATTGCTTTAATCTGCGGATTCGAGCCCCGTCTGGGGCAATATAGCAAGGCCCTGTCCCAAAAATTAGCTGGGCGTGGTGGCGCATGCCTGTAACCCCAGCTACCTGGGAAGATAAGGCGGGGGATCGCTTGAGTCCATGGTTTCCCAGGTAAAAGAGCGAGACCTAGTGTCAAAAAAGTAAAAAATATTCTTTACAATGCTTAACTCAGCAGTAGTGATAAACTGCACACACCTTGAAATATCTTCATCCTACCAGTCTCATAATTCTTCCTACATCTCTTTTAATCTACTTTATTTAGTTCAGAGGTGAGTTCTGGATCCTTTTATCTATATTCTTTCCCTAAGCAATCATTCACCCACAAAACTGCTCCTTTTTCAGGCTTTAATATCTGAATAAATGACTTTCTTCAATCATTTATTCAACCAAAAATCTAGAAAATTTAACTTACTCTCCCTTCTTCCCCATAATCTGTTGTGATTAAGTCCTGTCAAATATTCCTGATCGCTCAAGTTCACTCACTTTATTCCTTTAGCCACCACCACTGTACAGAAGTAGACACTTCCCTGGATAAGAACTTGGACAGCCTTCATAAATGGTTTTCTTGAGCTCCCTACAGGGATGCTCCCTTATAAGTGAACTTTCAAAATGACAGTTAAGAACCTCATTCTTTCCCTTACAACATAAATGTAAATCCACTACTAGGATAAAATGCAGTACAACTGGGTCTTTATAGGACACTATGTAACCTTGCTAACCTTTCCTTATTCGCTTTCTCTATTTTTACCTGTTTTTTAACATTTTCTCACAAGCTATTCCCCTTAGTACTTTTTACATGATTTTTCCAGTTTGGATTTTTTCCTGCCTTGCCTTCTCTAGTTTCTTCTTTAGGACTCTCTATTAACTGCTTTCCCTCACCATACTACACAGGATCATATTCTCATTCTATTATATATTCCTATACCCATAGCACTAATTACAGTAAATACATACACACTTGAGACTCACCAGTCAGAATCATTCTTTTCATCACCCATTTAAACACTCAATACACTTTCACTATGAAGTACTTATGCTCAAGATACTGAACCAGGACCACTGGGTATATACGCAACCTAACCGGACTTGATTCTGCCCTTGTGAAGCTTGAAGTTTACATAAGTGGAGGTTGTGGGGCAAGCAGGGAGTAAAGAAAATAAAGAAACCAATTACACATCATGATAAATTCTATCAAGGAAACTTAAGTGCTGCAATGATATAATCAGTCATGCGGCTAATGGTCTAAGAACTGAAAGATACATCACAACACAGTAAAAGATAGTATTTGAAGCAGAAGAAATAGCTTATTAAAGGACCTTTAGCTGTGAAAGAGCTGAGCTGGTCTGAAGTCAAGAGACGAATGTGGCCACAGACCACAAAGAAAAATTGGATGTTTACAGACACACAAGAATCATACTGGGGGAGGGGGGAGGGAGAATATATTCACATTGCAGTATAAAAATGAATCTCCCCTCCTTGTCCACCTCCCTCACTCCCCCCCCCCATTACTTTTAAAAAACCAACTTATCTGCTTTAAGGAGAAAATCCTGGAAGAAAGTCCATCAGGAAAACGTTAAAGAATTCCAGGCAAGTAGTGGTGGATGAAAATTAAATGGAAGGATTCTTTTCTACTTAAAAGGTAGCAATAACAATTGTGATCAAACATAGGGAAAAGGCATGAATGGTTACCATGACATTAAAGAGTCTACCTTAAGAAACCTAGTGACTACATTTATTTAGATAAGGAATTCTGGAAGAACAGATTGAAGGTGGGCAGATGATTAGGTTATAGATATGCTTAACTAGGCAGTTTAATATATAAACCTACAAGTTTGCTCTTATAGACATAATTCAGGTGTGACAGGTACCCTGATAATGGTGCACTTTATAGAAAGCCAATCATCCAAAGAGAGTGTAGATACACAAGGAGTTAAAGGTCAGGTATTTGGAGAGGAATTAGAAATGGTATCACTATCAGTCAGACAGAGCAAGGAGAAAATCAAGAGAATATTACAGAGAAAATCAATGACTTTATTGATCCCTAGGCAATGAGTAGAGGTAGAAGGATTCATATATGACATACTTGGTATCCTGAAGAGAGGAGTTTCAAGAGAGCCATAGGGACATGAAATGATAGTAAATGTGAAGAAATGGAGTGCTTATGAGTAGTCAGCACATCGGCTATGACAATGATGGAAACCAGTACAAGGAGTAAACAGTTGCATGGAATGTGATGCCCCTCCCCCCATTTCCTTTCAAGAATATGAGCTATTTAGTGGGACCTAACTATAAAGGTCTAATACAAGTTTGAAAGTAGCTACTCGGTTAGTTTCTGAGATGATAGGGACTGATTTTTGTTAAACAGAAGAGTGCTGATACAGATGGGTTTGTTACACTTGGTGGTAGGAAGTAGAGGTTGCTGTCAAATCTTTTCCTTCTCATGAAAATGAAATTGTGATCAGATGACCAGAGTAGAATAATGAAGGGAGCGCTTACAGTTCTTCCAAATTTATAGAAGCAAACTTAAAACTACAGATAAAATTGTCAGGCAATTTTGACTCTACCTAAAATTTATCACTTGGAAATGATTTCATTTAAGCTGAAGTTTTGGTATTTCTCCAGATTATGACAGAGGTAAAACAGTATGGTATATTTGCAATGGAGTATGAATAATAGTGGGAAATAGTCCCTTAAGACAAACTGAGGACAGGAGAGAGGTGAAAAACTGAGCAAGAGGTAGGATAAACTGACTAGGTGTGATGAGGTACAAGTAATTTTACTGGAGATACCTCAAGGAGGTGAACAGGAAGAAGTCTGTAGCTGAAGTGAGTATAAACTCAATCTTAAAGCTTTTGAAGTAATACAGGCTTTAAGGGAAGGGGCAGAGCTCCCATTTATGGAGAAGATAACTGAAATGACAGGAACATATAATGAGCAAAGTCAACATATAATAAACATCTGATGAACACAGAAAAGACTACCATTTTGAGCCTTAGTGGTTGTGTTGGTTAAGTACAGGTGATGCTCACAATGCTGTTATAAAGAATGGGTATGTGAAAGTTCTGGGCGATCTGTATTGAGCCTCAAGTTGAGAATTGATGGAAAAGGAGTCAGACGTACAAGTGAGTAAGCATTCCCATACCACTGACATGTGAGTTGGGAGTGGGTGGGGGAAGACTAAGTATGTGTTCAAGGAGACGGAAACATCAGGAGATACAGAGTAGGGCAAGTGTTTGGAGAAGTTTGCAGAGATTTTTCAGAAACTGGATTCTACAAAGTGCACTTAGCTGACTTTCAGTAAATAGTTTCAATGCAGGGTGATATTCAAGGTAAACAAAAACAGTGGAGGTAATCAGTTGATGGGTAAAAAAATGGACTATCAGCACCATCACCATTTGTAAACAACTGCATTGGTACAGACCTAATAATTAGCACTGGCCACATGAGTGCCGTTTTAAGCCAGTATTTAACATTAATCCAGTGGAATATAACTGAAATGTAACTTTAAAGGTTTCATGGTCATTTAAGGAAAGTTCCCATTTTACCAACCAGTTGCCATGTTGTCTATACAGCACAACTTGCTGGTCTAATATGCTAAAATACACTGGACTCTAAGACAGTTTTATAACAAGTAGTTTAGAAAACTCAACTTTCAACCCTCTGCTAAATACTATTTTCTAAGTAATGAAAAACGCTCTCTTGCTACTCTCTATCACTCATATCCGTAGTCTCATTTTTTACTCACTAAAACTCATTTTCATCTGGCTCTCATCATGTTTTGCATGGAATATTTCAAATCTCCAAACTATTAATCACTAACTTAGCCGACCAATCCTCTATGTAGTGACAATTACCTTTACAATAGTATCTGATCAAATTTCAGAATTTACAGAAATTAAAAAATGACTAAATGTGGCACACAAAGATTGAGTTGATTTTTAGCTTTTCCAGCATTTCCATCTTTCTGAAAAGACAACATGGAACACTGTAAATGCCCTATACTGTTTGCAAACTGTTACCTACAATGCCCTTCTCCTTTCTGACCACGCAATGAGGACAAATTCACCTTTCTAAATTCATCTTTTTCATCTTTCCTAACTATTCAGACCTCCTTCCCCTCAAAGACAACTGTGCCCCTCTGTATTATTAAAATAGTACAACTCTAGTTGTATTATTTAATGCACTTTCAGCTATGGCAACTGTTTGCTTACCTGATCAAAACTTGCCTTGTTAAAAATCTTTGCCTCATCCTTTCAAATAGTAACTTATACTGAATTTAACATTGCTGAAAATTTCCCAAACCATCATGGTTCACTTCACACAATAGTGTATTCTTAACATGTTCTAGCGTGTAAGATTCCAATCAATGGGGTTGAGAGAAAATCTGTATTTTAATAATGAAACCTTAGGCAAATTTAGACTTTAGAAAGAAAATATCTCAAAACAGTATTGAGGAAAAGTATACCATGGAAAAATATACTTTGACTCTTCTTTAATACTTAGGCATTACATTTCATAATATACTTTAGCAACATGCTATTCTATAAATTCATTTACTTCATATCATAATTTAAATCTTCTATTTCATGCTAAAAGCCCACATGTTCATAATTACTTTTAGTATACTGTACCTGGAATATAAAAATTTTAACTCAGTGTCTGCAAACACTTTCCCCTCATAATGTAAGAGAACAATTTACATGAATGTCTAGTGGTCAATTTTTTTTCAGCTAACGAGCAAAAGAAAAGCCCCAATGCATTTGTATTTTCACGTAACGATGGTTCATCATTACATTCATCAGAGACAAACCTATTTTTTACTGCACTGTAAAAAGGCAGCTTTTAGATAGGCCAACTTCTAAGAAAACTATACGGAAACATTCAGTTGTTAACAAAAATTTAATATTAAAATTATTCAAAGTTAAGTTATTGTTAATTTAGGGAAAAACATGTATTAATTACCCATAACAACTTTTATTTTAATAAATAACAGTGGGCTTACCAAGGGGTAGGAATTTAAATGTGTCAACTTTTACGCATATTCGTAATAAACCTTAAAGAAGTGAAACAAACTACTCAATATAAACTATCAAGCCCTAAAAATAAAACTATAATACTTTAATAAAACTTGAAGGTATTTTCCAAAAGAAAATTCACTCCTTGACCATGCTTATTTATTTCAGAGTACCAGCAATTTCAATTAACGTTAAGTGCTTCATTTTTTTCCTATGAATCTGATGTTGCACAGGAAATACATACATTTTCATATCATCACAATGTCACCGATATCTCAGGCTATAAAAATAATGTGAATGTAACTGGCTTATAACAAACACAAAGCCAAAAATCAGTGCTGCTATTTATGGTAAACAGAAAGAAAAGTAACTACTTGTTTGTTTCCAAGTACTGATTTTAGTTGAGCCTTAAATGAAGATCATAAACTCTCCTGAAATAGCTTCTATCTCTGGCAGTGAATCCACAGTATAAATATGATGAAGCTAAACTATAAGTGCTAACTATATAATGAATAATCAAAGTAATCAATTATAACAACTAATACTGCTCTTGGAAGACCATTCTAATGAAAAAGCATCATCAGATATGGTAGGGAAAATACAGACAAATCTGTACAATCTAACAGCTATAAACAGTAAAATCAAAACATTCAACTTCCTTATAGAAAGTGTTTCATCTATGTAATTATAAATGTTAAGGACTCTTGCATTTTATAAACACAAGATGGGCTCACTTTGATGATACCAATTTTAAGATTTATAAAAATGTTTAAAAAAATCTTTCGACAAAAGTTTTTACAGTTTAAAGCTATACACCAAATCTATAAATCTCAGAAAATGACCAACCAAAAAAAAAAAAAAAAAAAAAACTTTT
>PVHY01003448.1:28334-71267 GCA_004024945.1 Uropsilus gracilis | reverse complement strand
ACATTTCCATTATATTTCATGGAATTATAATAACTATATCCAATTAGAAGCATTGGAAAAAAAACTGTAGCTATAAGAAACTGCTAAAGAATCTGGTTTAATTTCATATGAATACCACCTAAAAATTCTGGATGGTAAATTTACAAAGCAGAGCAAGGGGTTGATATAATGTGCCTACTTTGTGAAAAGTAATTTTGAGATTTTGTAAATGTTTTATGTAAAAATCAGTGAACTATGCAGAGTTTCTACTTTAGTTCAAAAAATTCTTAATTTAAAACAATAAAAGTTTTAAAAACTTGATCACTTAGTTAAAAATTAAAATTCCAAATATAAATGTGTCATTTAATAGTTTAGACTTACAGACTGCTGGTGGCAGCAAATGATTTACAATAATAAATATATACAAAAAAAGTATCTACAAACAAAAAGTACTGTTACACATGAGCAGTGACCTGGTGAAACGTATCACACAGATAATTCTGTTTAATTCATGGAAAGGGCAACTGGTTCATAGAAATTTGAGTTTTAGCTTAATTATTTACAATAA
This sequence comes from Uropsilus gracilis, assembly GCA_004024945.1. Taxonomy (NCBI): domain Eukaryota; kingdom Metazoa; phylum Chordata; class Mammalia; order Eulipotyphla; family Talpidae; genus Uropsilus; species Uropsilus gracilis. Next base: position 70,720 of record PVHY01003448.1, on the reverse strand, counting down.
CTGAAGTATTGATTCTGCTTCTTAAGTCCCATAGGGATTAAAAAATGTTTTACATGACAAACGCCATGTGCTTTTTTTTTTTTTTTGAAGGGGGGGACTAGGTTAATTTATATCAATAACAAAAAATAATGAAAAACTTTCACAATTCTAGCATGCTTGATGGCTTCCTATTTAAAATAAAATTGTAAGTGATGTATTTATAGTACATTATCAGTATTGTCCTCTCCCTGTGGCTTTACCCATACTGATTTCTTTCATAACAGGTACATCCGGATCATTTGAACATACTTCAAGTTTTTTCAGACTGACGGTAGGTTTCATTTCCTGAAGTTGCTTTAAGACAAGCTCAGTGCAATCTTTAAGAGTCTTGTCTAAAACAATTTTTACATTATCACTGCACTGAAGTTGTGATGGATTGGCAAACTGTACAAAGGTTTCATTTTCTTTACAAGAACACACATGATTTCCGCTAGTCACAGCAGTCTTGTCAGTATTTTTTCTGGAATTTGAATGGGATCCCTTTTTATTTCCACTACTTGGATGGTCTTTCTCAGTATTTTTCTTCTGCTTTACTGCAGACTCCTCAAGAAACTTCAGAAATGATACTTCAAATCCCATTGGCTTAAATGAGCTCCAGTCAAATGATGCTGGATGCTCTTCAGTGGTTTGAATTCCAACAGCAGTTTCTTCTTCTTTATGTATATTGTTTAACTCAACTGCTGATGTGGAATCAGATTTTTCAACTTTTCTCTTTTTATTTTGGGCAACATTCTTTTCTTTATTAACTCTCTTCAAATTACTTGCTTTTTGCTTTTCTGACTGGCAAGGGTTATTTTCCTGAAAATCGTTGCTTACATTTGAAGAGGTATGAATTTGGGTCTCTACATTTGTGTTGTCTTCATTGATTAATTTTGTAATAAATAATTCTGTCAGCTCATCCATTTCATCTTTTTCATTTTTTTCAACTTCCTTCTGAGGAACTGCAGTTGTTTTTGAGTTCTCAATGCTCTCTGATAAACATGTGTCAGGATCTTTCACATCATTCTTATCAATTTCCTGCTCAGAAATTTCCTTTACTTCTGAGTTGCAACAGCGCTTAAAGACAATAAGAAGATTGCGGTGTTGTGAAGTAAATGCCTTAGATAATTTGTGGCATTTATAATGTCTAATTATATTGCTTTCACTTGTAACAACTGATGTACACCCCTTTATCATACATGGATACTGGGTTACAAATCTGCTTGTACACTCAGATAAGGCATCATTTCTAGCCTTTATAGAATATACATGCTTCCCACGTTTCAAAGAATAAGGCTTATTTTCTTCAATCTGCACAATCTTCGCATTCTTGGTCTCTAAATTACTTTTTTTCTTTCTTTTGGTCTTAGGTATCTTGATTCCTTCCTTTCCAGATCTGCTGTGCTTTGTGCCCCGATACTTAGATTTGTTTTTTTCTTGGTTTGCCTTGCTTGACATATTTTCCTGACCGGGTGTCAATCTTCTTGGTCGAATTAAATGAGCTTTATGCTTGTCATTATGTTTATTAAAAATGTGTCGAAGAAGATTAGACCGGGTTGCATATATACGGTCACAGCCTTCACAGTCACACTTGTATATGCCATCTTCCTCAGTTTTACTTCCCCTTATGCCAATTCCATGGTCTGCCTCAAGATGTACAACATAGTTTAAATATGTGGTGAATGAAGATTTACACTCTAACTGGTCACATGGAAACTTCCCAACATCTATAGAAGCAGTCATACTTTCAATTTCTTCAGGAGTCATTTCATGAAGTTTCATGTAGTGTTGTATTAGGCCAGTAATTGCCTGGAAAATTCGAGAGCAGTCACTCACCTGACATCGAAATTCTTTCACAGTTTGTTTTGTTTCAATTTCTTCACTTTCTTTACCAGCTTCACTCTCCTCTTCAACCTCTGCAGAAAAGGCAGGCAGGTCTGATTTGTGTACAGCCTGGTAATGCAGAATTAAATTTTGCTGTATCGTAAAGGCAGCAAAGCAACCCTGATGAACACATCGATAAGGTCTGTAGGGACTGTATCTTGTTGGAAACTCAACGGACTGGGAAACTGGCTTCTTGCCTTTTTTCTCCTCCTTTTCTTTTTTATATCTCCTGATTTTCCTCCCTTTGGGTTGCATATTTGTGAGAGAACTTGTATTACATTGTTCTGAAGTAACTGTAGTCACTTGTGAAGAATTTTCTGTTTTTTCAGGACTTTTTTTTTCTATAATTTCTTTTTCTGGGGTCACTGCCACATTACTTAGAGTATTTTCCTTCACTGCTCCCAGTTCTAAAGGAGGCTGGAATTCTTTTTTAATTTCCTCTGTCACTGCTAGCTGCTTTTTCACCTGTGTGATCCGTTGAGCTGATAAATTTTCATTCTGAGATTTTCTTCCATAAGGTCTTTTTATTTTTAACTTTACCATCTCTTCTGTTGTAAAATGATGCACCAATTGACAATGTGCCCGAAGGTTGGAATTTCTTGTAAATGTTTTTATACATGTAGGCACCACACATTTAAATGGAGCAAATTTCAACTGATTTTTCTTAATCTCAAGAATCATCTCTGGAGTGTACTGGTGAATCTTACCATAGTGCTTAAACAGTGCATCTTTTGTCATAGCACTGTAGCTACAGCCTTGGCTTTGACATACAAAAGGTTTATTAACTTTGTCAGTACATGGAATATTGTTTATCATTTCAGAAACTGGTTGAACAACTGCAACATTTGAAATTAACTTAACAGGAGTAGGAGTCAGTGTCACTGATGTGTTTATTAGTACACACTGGGATGCTGGAGTGGACAAATCATTTTCTAATTTTAATTTCTGTAAGCCTTCTAAAATTTCTTGTATTTGATCTTCCTTATGCAATACTTCAGACTGAGGAATGTTACTTTTTGCTGGCGTAACACCTATAAAGGAGGAAAACTGAGAAGAATTAGGTAATTTGTTGTTCTGTACAGTGTTTACTGGAGGAAGCTGAACGCTATAGTTTACTTGAGTATTCTGTGATGTTTCACCAATAGCCTGAGGTCCACTTTTTGCCTCAAGTATCTGAGAATTCATAGCACTTTTAATAATTTCAAGAGTCTTTTGAAAGTTTTGCATAACATTATTTTCAGAAATCTGCAAATCAGAATTTATTGAAGTTGTGCAAGAATTCAAAGTCATAATTTGGGAATCACCATTTTCCGTTTTTAATGTTAAAGGAGCTAACACTGTATGGGACTCAAGATTGGTTTTAAAGTTTTCTTTTACATCAGTCATAAACAACTGATTGTCAACATTATTTAATTTTTGTGCTAAATTTTCCAAATTCTGAGGTTCACAATTTGGAATTACATTTGAATGTAGATTAGCAGTTGGTATCTCAATACTCTTTGTTAAAAGCCCCATTGCTGTTAAGTCACTTGTTACCAGGTTTTGAGAAGCATTTGGTGCAATTAGTGGAGGGGTAACTTTCTTTCTTCTCTTAGATGCACTGTTTCCCTTTTTATTTAAATGACTGGACCTTGTGTTCTGAGGTCCACTTATAACTGAAGCACGTGAGCTGTTATTGGTGAAATTTTGTGGTGGTCCACTAGAATTTGGGAATGAACTAGAACATAAACCATTTTCAACAGTCTTCAGTAGTAAGTCATTTGCTGGAAAAACAGGCAAACTGCTACATTCCTCAATAGAGGAAGTTTTGGAGTTTGCTGTACTAGTCTGGAGTGTCACCAGGGAATTTGGGTGGCATACAGTCTGCAACAGAGGTGGTACCGTTGAATTTGACACCACTGTTGCATTTACTTGTGTTGCATCTGGGGCGCAACCTGTTGGAACATGAGAAAGCATTTCAGCGCCCTCAAATGTACTGGGAATGCCAGCAGTTTCTAAAGCCTGTTTAATAATTTCACTTCCTTCTTGACTAACACTTGCATTAAAGTTAGTCACAGCAGTCCGCAGAAATGCATTTGGTAAAAATGCTGACGAGCGATTTTCAGCAGCAAGAAGTTGCAGGAATGATGGATCTTTAAAACATGCTTCCGGATTGAAGGTAGACTGCTGGGGCTGCTGCAAGTTTACTACATTTGTGGAGAGAATCATGCTGGCAAGAAGAGAAGGCTGTCCATTATTCTGTAGCAGTTCTTGAGCAATTTCTGCTCCATCTAGTGGTTTACAGTAAGACCGCTTAGATAAGTGTCCACCTAGAGATCTGGGATTAGTAAAAGCCCTGTAACACCTGCTACAAATAAATTTTCCATCTCTGATAATTGCAGGCCATTTAGCCCTTTTGTTGTGCTTAGGTTTTCTTTCCTTCCCATTTGGGCTCCGTCCATGGTCTTTTTTAACTTTCTCAGAGGCAGACTGTTGGGCACTAGTGCCACTGAACTCATTTGTAACGTTCACTTGTGAAGGAAAAACTGCATTTTCACCATTGCCGCCCTTTAGAAAGGAGGAATTAGTGTTCCCTTCAATCTGTGAGGAAAAATGATTTGTACTATTTTCCAGTTGGGAAAAAACAGAATTAGTCCCACTATCAGCAGGGGAAGGGAAGAGAGACATTGAATTACTTTCTGCAGGTAAAGGAAGGAAAGGATCTGAGCCACTGTCAATATTCAATGGCATAACTGTTTTGGTTAGATCTTCCATTTGTGCTGGCAAGGCAGTATTAGAAATATTTTCCATTTGGGAACATAACATATCACCACTTTGTTCCTTTTTATCCTGAGAAGGTATACTGGGATTCATGACACGTTCAACCGAGGGTAACAGTGAAGCTGATGCACTTGCTAAATGAGTTGGAAAAGTAGAAGGTGAGACATGCTGCAACTGATTTGAACATGTAGGATTCCCACTGGCTTTGGTCTGTGGTGTAAAAAATGCATTATTAGAGTTGCTCACCTGTGAGGGCAAAAAATAAACAAACTTCCCATTATTTGGTGTATTCAAAGATTTCTGACCTTTTTTACTTTTGCGCTGCATTTTAAATGCAGCGTATTGGTCAGGGTGTGCTGTCTTCATGTGTTTCCCAATACTTTGTGAAGAATTATAGGTCCGAGTACATCCTTCAACCTGGCAACTGAACTTCTGCACTGGCGCTTTTGGAGGCACTGATGGAGTTCCTAAAGAACTACTTAGGTTGGGTTGTGGTGGAACAAGTGTAATGCTTTCCAAAGTCTTAAGAGGTAAATTATAAACACCAGATACTGTTTTAGCATTACTTCCACAATCAAACTTAGACGGTATTAAGTTGTCTTGAAATCCTGCTTGATTTTGTACAGAAAAGGTCATCAGGTTGTTCACTTGTCTTTGTAAGTTTTGTGGGGTAAGGTCACCTACTTTGAGGGTTTCTGAATTTACTAAAGAATTCTGAGTAATTTGGGTTTCTTTAAAGCAATCTTGTTCTTTTCTCTCTTGAAGATCTGGATGACACAGGTCATTACAAGTATTTTCAACGGGAGTATTTAAGTTTGTGACCGGTGATTCTTTAGTGCTGTCCACAGCTGAGCTTTCTTGCTTTCCAAAGTTACCCTCAATCTCCTGATTGAGAGACACCTTAATGGACACAGCTACTTCACTGGCCTGAAGTAAAGTAGCAGTAGCAGGATTTTCCAAACTATCTGACAAAGGTCCATCTGTTGGCTTAAACTCAGACACAGAAACCTGATCTTGTTTCGTCTTAACTGATTCTGCCTTGTTTTTATCCCAAGTATCACTTCCATCTGCTGATAAGGTGTTTCCAATGCTATTTTCTGAAGGAACCAGAGATCTCTCTTTCCCAGTGTCCCCTTCTAAGTTCTGGCTCACTTTGGAAAGCTGAAGAGTGTCTCCAGATGAATTAAGCTGGTCTTCAGGAGGCAGCACTTTCTCAGGAGTATTGTGATCATCCAGGTGCTTTTCTAGTTCACTCTGAGAACGATAAACTTTACCACAACCTGTGAACTTACAAGTATAGGTGTTATAATGCTGTGCTTCATGATCATATAGTAAATAAGCTTCTGAAAAAATTCTACCACATTTAGGAAACATACACTTTGCCCTAAAGACTTGATGTTCCTTGCGGTGGGTTAAAAGTTCTGCATAACTATTAAAACCGGCCTTACATTTCATTTGTATACATATATATGGTTTACTGCCACAGTGCATTTGTAAGTGATCATTGAGATGAGTAACACTTACAAAATGCCGTCTACAGTACTGGCAAATAACTTTTTTGCTTTGCATTTCAAGAAAGCGCTTAGCATCTTCATTATCCTTATGCCCCTTTACATGAGCAATTAAATTTTTAAAGTATTTAAAGCCCTTTTTGCAAAAAGTTACAGGGCAATTAAATTCATTAACAGGTACTGGTTTCTGAACTGGGATCACTTCTGGCTCATAAGACTTATCTTTGTCATCATTCTCATCATCTGAACCATCATTGTCATTAAATACTATGAAGTCTGTTGAATAAAGACTATTCTTTTTTATAGGTCGCTGTTCCTGCTTGGCCACAGCATTTGTTTTCTGATTATCATTAGTAGTTGTGATCTTAGGAGGCCGTCCCAATCGTCTTAAAGGTTTCATGGCTGCTAGTCTCTCTTTACTAGATTGTTTAACATGCAATGTGACATGAGGAACAAATGCTTCTTTAGAATTAAAGTTCTTTGCACATATGGGGCAACTGTAAATTCCATCTTTGTAATGTTTTTGAGCATGCCGTACTATTCTATGACCAAGAAATTCTTTGTCACAGAGCACACAATACTGCATGTAGGCTTGCCAATTTCTAAACCTAGCAGATATAAATCCTCTCTCTCTTAATTGTTTTATTTCTCGCTTCTTCTGTTTTTCATCACAAATGTCTTTAAGGAGGCCAGAATTAGCACCAACTCCACCAGAAAGTCCATTCACAGAAGTTTCTTTAATCTCTTCTTGATAGTCTAATACTTTCTCATAAACCTCACTATCATTTAGTTCATCTATTGAAGACACTATGGATGCTTCTTCTCCCATTAATGCAAGACACTGTCGTTTTAAGGTTTTCCAATCCCAGAATTCTGGATCAAAGGGCCACTGAGTTTTCAATACAAGTAAGAGCTCACAGCGTAGAGAATTTGGTATAGGAAGATTTTCTTCATCATATTTCTGGTCTGGCTGATTATACAACATTTCCACAGCATAATATGCATCCACTGTAGGTTCAATAAGAAATTCACTCAGTTGACAAGCACGTTTAACTTCCAGATCATCAGGCAACAAGCATGAAATGGTCTTGCAAATAGATATTTTCACTTCAGTATTTTCTGTAGATTCCAAGCGAAGAGCTTTCACGCATAGTTCTATACAGGTAGCAAGTCCAGTAGCCCCTTCAGTCTGTGCAAAAGCAAAAAGAAAATGTTAACTTAAGCTACCCTTATGAACACAGATTTAGTATTGAGCTTATTAATATTAAAATGAGGCTAGCATTTCTCAAATTTAGCATATGAAGAGATGCCCTTTCTAGAGAACCGCAGCTTAGTTTGGTTCATAAAACTGCCTATAAAATAAACTGACACTGGCACTGGTACCAAGCAAGCTATACAGAATAGCAAAAAACCTGAAGTACTGGAAGCTAAAATAAGACCTGGGCATAAAGTCTTCTAACAGCTAGGCAAAGTTGGAAATTATTTAACTTCTATGACATTTTATATGATATGCCATCTATAAAAAAGAAGTCAAAACAGCACTTAAACTTCATAAGTTGCTGTAGCACTAATGGATATTATACATCTAAAGTATCTGGTACAGTTCAGTACAATGTCTGGCACATACTAAGCCATCATTAAGTGTCACAATCCTTTCATCAATCTCATTTCCTACGTTTTTATTTGTGAGCATTACAAAATAAAACTCTTCAACTCAATTACAAAACTGATACTGTCTTCTCATTTTTCAACTTATTAGTAATGAAAGAAGAGTTTCATTTTTAACACAGTAAAACTATTTGATCTTTAATATGGATTTCTAATTCTATCATAAAATAGAAAGCCAAATCATTGACAATATGGCTGGACCAATCTAACAGTAAGGAGGAAGAAGAGACACAATCAACATTTTCTTTTAGATTACACTAGCAACTTGAATTATTATGATAAGATAGCATGAATGAAGGTAAGAGCCACTTGAAAAATACATGTAATAAAGAGATAAAAGTGGATTTTAGAAAGACTAAAAGAGAAAATAACTGTATGAGAAATTAGCCAGTTAAAGCATGTGGCTGCACTCATAATAACAGATTATGTATGATATAGGATCAAAGAAAGGAAAGAAGTAAAAAAAAGGGCTGATAGATACTGTATTTTCACAGGTTAAGAAGGATATAAAATATTTTACCAAAATAAGTTTAAATTTGTGGGGCAAAGGAGACTGAGGGTAGTTAAACTACTAAACTGGTCTTGATTTTAGAAAAAGGAATGGAATAAAGTAGACAGCAAGATTGGATGTGGAATCTAGTTCTTAAAAGTGATACTGAAAAAAGGACTACTGGGAAGGAGGTGGGGCCATATAGTCATCTCTGGTCTTCACATAAACTTGTACAGTTATGCCACATCATTTTGAAATAACTTTGGGTTTTTTACAGTAAGGCATATGTTAATGCCTTAGGTGCTACTATCAATACTGTAAATAACAGTATGAAAAAGACAGGTGTTGTTACTTATACAAAGAGAAATTACCTACTAGAGAGAGGGAGGAAATTTAGAGGAATCAAAGTCCACGTAAACAATAAAGGTGATCTGGTGTGATACTGAAGGCATACATCAGAAAGATGTGTAAATATGTAGATAGTTATAATTATCAAAAAGTTCGAAATTCTTCAGAAAATGAAGAAGTAATGACTTTAGAACGGATTCAGGGAACAAGATTTTTAGATGAATATTATTTGCCTTGGGGATGGTAACTATAATTACTTTCTTTCATATGAATGTCCAATCCTTTCTCTAGGATTATAAAAGTTGATTCAAAAATCCTTATTGTTAAGAAAATACATAAATTATTTCAAAGAACTTCAACTTGTATTTCTATTCTAATACAGTCTACTACGGATTTAAGGATTCAATCAAACTAAACAAAGGTAAACAGTTTTGAACAAATTGCTTGAAACTATTAATAATATATAATTTAAAGCCTTAATGTCCATAAAACTATATTACATTTTTTATTCTTCTGAATATCTTTGTGTGTGAACAAAACTAAGTGTACAGGCAATATTAAAATCAGAAACCATATTATATACTATCACATACAGTAAGTTATATAATAAGTGTTTTTAAAGTTGAATTAGAAATTATAACTTCCCAGAATAACATAATCTTTTATTAAAGATAATTTATATATTTTAAATTAAGAAAAGACACCTTGTTTGCTCTTACCTCTGAATTAATAACTTTAATCAGGAAGAAAATGTGATAAACTGTCTTTGTTAACAAAGAAAGTTGGCGACACCTTTCTAGGTACACTTGTATAGATGGTTCTACTCTTTGCTGTAATTTACTCCAAAAGAGAGTAAGTTCCCTTAAAAAAAAAAAAGTTAAAAATCCTGTTAGAACAGAAAAGTAATAATCAAGGGCAATGTGATTCCAATCATAACACTTGAAATTAAAACTGGTTTTAGAGCCAGCTCTAGATATGGAATGAAGTTTAAAAGTAAGACAATAATCTCAATTTCCTAGAGACTACAGTAAATCAAATAGGAATTTGATCTATTTTACTAACGTTTTTCTATCTCAGAGAGGTACAAACTTTTACCAGGATAAAGTACCTGACATTTAAACAAGCCACACAAATAGCTAAATTTGAGTAACACAAAATTTATGTAATAATTGCAAAATATGTACATTACAAAAATGCATCAATAGCATATGGATTTTAAAATTCATTTAATTTTTATCTTTATTGACTGAGTCAACTAATTTAAAATTCATTAGGTAAATGTGCTATGAACCAGTTGTGACAAAGAAAATGAAAGTAAACTGTGCTGCATTAGAAACAAATTTTGAAAAACTTTGACATTTTGAATGAAATTACAATGTATTTTGCATGGAAAAATAATTCTACTGAAGTGATTAGTTTCCTCCCTTTTACTTATCATCCTATTTCTCTTCTGTCCTCCATGATTAACTTCCAAAAATCTTCTTGCTTGCTTCAACTTTTTCACCAGTATTCTCCTCAATATGGGCCTTCCCTATTAGTATTTCCTCAATTTCCACTCCTAGGAACTCTGCCCTTTTCCACCACCCATTTGAATAACTTGCTCATTTACTGGACTTTAACCTATATATTGAGGACTTCAAAACCTGTCTTTCCAGTCTTGACCACTTTCACCTCTCTAGTTCTTTATAAGACTTCTCCACTGTGATCTCTTCTGAAACCTGAAACTTAATATATGAAAAAAAGATTAACATTCTTTCCAGTTCACAATCTTTCTAATTTAATGCATCAGTTTCACTAGCTCATTAAACTCTGCTTTTTACTTTTCACAAGACTATTATCTTCAGATTTCTTTCATCCCATATCCATAATGAAGACATCATTACTATCCAGATGGAATATTTATTGACCTCCAGTTGGTTTTCTTGTCTCAATTCTGTATTGCTACTTCCTCCCAGATCTGCTCTCACCAGTCATCCCTCTCATCCATTTTCAAATGCTTTTTTTAAAAACAGTGTTTCATACACACAAACTTCTATTTTGCCCTTCTTCTATTTAAGAGCTTATAGTAGGTTGTTTTAGTTTATCACATAAAATTCAGAACTTTTAAAACCAATTTAATGCATTTATTTCTTATTCACTAATATTTTGAAGCATGGAAAAAATCTACTTGTCTTAAAAAAAAAACCCACTTCTTTTGTTAATGAGAACCTTTCTGCTTGTCTTTTATACCAACACTGTCTATTGCAAATACAATTTTTTCTTCATAACAAAGATGAACTATTCAAAAAATGGTTTTGCTCTTCCTTGATTATGGTCATTTATTTAGTTGCCTATTCTATATTCAACTGTATGCCATTTAATAAACATTTCACAATTGTCAGAATGCTTTAAACTAAATTTTCCTTTATGTTTCCATAATACCAACACAACACTGAAGACTAATACTAGTAAACAAATTATCAGTTTTAGTTAACAAAAATTTAAGACAGTTAATCTTAGGTCAACATCTACCTGCAGCCTCCCAACGGATTAAGAATAATAGGGTTTTATCGATAGGAAACATACTATGAAGAAATGTGCACTGAAGATGTTGGTGAAGTAGAATATCTCACAGATAGAAAATGTTACATTTCTTTAACACAAGTTTTAAAAGTCACAATATAAGCTTTACCATCATCAGTCTGCAAGCTTGACACATCTGAAAATAAACTTAAGATTTAAAAATTACTTTAAAAATATGCTCTTCTGAGACTACCAAACTGTGGTGGGGTGGGGCAGGGAAAAGAAAGGGATTCAATGAACTATGGTAACAGATTACTGGTGCTGTGGTAGGCCTGGTATAAGAGATATTGGAAGAGGTGTGCACCTATACCCCTTTGTATAAGCATACACAATGTTATAAAGCAATGTTACCTCAATAAAAATAATTTAATTGAAAATGTTCTTAAGGTGTCTGAAATCTCACATCTCATACATTTATCTCACAAACTCTTCTTTAAGTAACAAAAATCTTGTAACTTATTTAACAAGAGAAAATCAACTCACCAAGCACAGTACATATCTCCCTGTTGGAGCTGACGTGATAAAAATGCAGTACATAAGACAAGAGCACTTTTTTCATCACCCTCAGATTCTAAGTTACAGATCATCTCTAGTGCATCTTTGCAATCAACTTCTGAAATCTACAGAAAAAGGATATAGAAATATGCCATAAAATGGTTTTATATTAGGACACAGAGTAATATACTTTAAGTTTTTCATTAGCTATAGACAGTTTATATTCAGCAGTAAAATCTCAGGAACTCACAGTAAGTTGCAGTTTAAAGAAATAGTCTTTCTTCCTAGCTAAAGAACCAACTATTTTGAAGACCTTTATAAGCATTTTATATGTAAATAACTTGTGCTAATTACAAGCATTCTATAGAAATTAAATCAGATTCATGACACTGAAAAAAAAGCTGCGGTGCTTTCATACCCTCCCCCCTCACCCCCTTTATAGTAATTTAAAAAGCATTAGAATCACCAGAAAGACACAAAGACATTTTCTGGATATAGATTAAACTATTCATCTTGAGGGGAAAACATATAAAAAGAAACACTCTATGTAGCTATGCCACTTTTAAATTAAGCTCACCTCAGTTCTCTACAATTTCCATTATTTTTATTTTCATATAAATTGGTTCCTTCACAAAACCTTCACAAAATTTGTCATGCACACATAAATATAACCTAGATGAAAGCAACTTGCTTTATTTAATCATGCACTTGCATCTATTGCTTTTTGAAATTAAAATTTACAATTTCATTACAATGATCTACTACATACACATAATTTACATATGATTTCTTGTAAGCATTTGCTATAAATACATGACAAATAGCATACAGTCACAAATCACCATTTCACAGAATAGAAAATATAATTCCAAAATGGTGCAACTGACAAACAGCAAAAAAGAACCTAAGACCAACAACAGACTATTAGCACTCATATAATACAGAGATAGCTATAAACCTCCCTTACTTATCTGTTTCTCCTTACCAATTTTTGAGTACAGAAAAGTGTATCCAAGTGTGTGCGATATTTAATATTTAGGGTAGAACATGTATCTAAATAGTGGGTAAGAATAATCTTGAGGCCAATTTTTGGTAATGAGAATAAAGGTTGCCTGGCGTTAGATTTAGAGGTTTGATTTATAAAATACAAAGACAAGAAAGGACCCAACTTTGAGTCTGTGTGCTTAATAGGAATTATCAAAAAGGAAGTATAACATTAGTAAGAGAATCAGAACTGAAAATTAAGTCTTAGAATTTCCAGGTGAAAAGCTTTTTCACTACTCCTGTTTGCCTCTCTGTAACAAATCTTGAATTAAAAGGGACACCATTTGAACAAAAAGAACAACAAAGCTGGACAATATATACTTCAAATATCTGTAGTATTAAATGAATTGTCAGACACATAAAATATGTTTAATTTTAACTTTTCTACTTGGTAGATATAATCACTAATATTGTATACATAATGGCATCAGATTCAAAGAAATTATGTTATTTGCCCCTATTACAACAGTTAGCTATAGATGGCTAAGTCCCAGCTCAAATTATGCTTGACTAATGACTAATTATGCTTGACTAATATGAAAGGTTTATGTTCTATTTCATATTATCTTTTATTAAAAGTTACATTAACTTTAAACAGTAATCCTAGCATACCAATGCAGACAAACGTAGAATTCAACCCGAGTTATTTTAACATAAGATGTTAGTAACAACAGTAATAGCAACTACTATCTATCAGTGCTAACTTCTTCAGAAAAAGCATTGCTAATCAGCATAATAGTTTCCATGGTGGATACTTCTACAGCATGTCAGAGATAAGTCAGAGAACTTAAATTATTTGTCTCAAATTCATACAATAAATGGAAACTAAGATTTCAAAATAGATAAGTTTCAAAATTTGTGTTTTTCTCAGAATTGCATATGCACAAACATAGTGTGAAATTCTTTATAGCTAAATGATAACTTTTGCTCAGGTTTACCAAAAATTGATATTTAAGCCTAATTTGAATCTGATCATTTTTTCCTTCTAAAACCTAAGCTATTATTGTTGAATATTCACACTGTGCAAAATGAGTAGCTATATTTTAGGAAAGAAACTTCTTTTCACAATGACATTACCTACATAGAGCTAATTGTTTAAATTAATAATATAATTTCCTAAGTTAGAACCAGTGACTCAATACCGAGACTAGAAATTACCTGGTATTACTTTACACTTATTAAAAAGTATATATGTATACATATGTACTAGTTTATATGTGTTTATATATATCATATCTATCTATCTCTCTAAATATATACACGTCAACTGAGGCATTTACTATATTCAATACTACAGAATACCCCACTTTTTATAGGTTTACTAATGAAACATTTTTTACTGGACACTAGTTTCTTATTCCTGATTTACCAGTAGATGGCTCTCTTGTAAAGCTATGACATGAAAAAGGGAAAATGAAACCAGATTTAAACCAATGTAAATGAAGCACAGGTCAAATATAGCCGTCAGTGACCATGTCGTACTTCTGAAAAAAATCTCAGACAGCATAAGGTAGGAATTATCTATTAAGGGTTACTTAGTAACAGACATCTATTCACTGTAGCTTAGAAAAACTAGTGAAAATTTAGAACTCTCAATATAGTATTAAAAACCAATTAAAATTACCTGTTAAAGATACTCTATGCTAATTTCTTTTATAAAACAAAAAATTTAAAATGAGTAACTTTTAACATGACTTTTTTTATGCCATGTATTCAAAAAACCTAACAGTTTTCACCTGTATTTTACATGCATTTTATATATAAATTGAAGCAAGGGCATTTGTAAAATGTACTGAATGTCATCACATCTCAAGAATAGTATTCTGGTTCTCAAAATAAAACTGCTTTTCCACCATAGAAGAATTTAAATAACAAACTTTTCTGCCACACAAAGAAAAGGTAAAACCAAATGCGTTGCTACTTGCTTACTTTCCAGCTAGTAAAAGACTTAAAAGACTACCTCTGAATATTACAAAAGAAAGAATTTCACAGACACTGGAGAAATGTATAGTGCACCATCCTTTCTGGACAGTACTATTTACTACTATTTATTAATTTAAAACGTACAGATTTTGATCCAGCAATTTCACTGCTAGAAATTCCTTCTACCTCACAAAGTTTCAAATGATTTATGTACAAGGCAAAACCTTAAACATCCACAAGTCTGTCTAAATGTATTAGAAATCTGTACTATTGGTTTATATAGCCATGAGAAAAAATGAGGTTGATCTGTATTATACCACATGGGAAAATATCAATAATACAAAAGGGGAAAGTGATTAACAGCCTGGGTACATTTAAATATATTTTAAAAAATACATACAAGCATAGAAAATGCAGCTATATCTCAAATTTCAAATTTAATGATCATCTGTGGGTACCAAATGGGGAAATGGTTGGGACACGAAACAGAGGATTTTACTGTTAATATTTTAACAACAAAAGAGAAATATCAGATGCAACTTAAAGGCTGTTAAACCTCATTGTTTATACATAAAATATCCAGGTCAAAGTTCACTCCAACTCTAGAGAGGCCTCAAAGAGTCAACTCACTCAGCTTCATTTCCCTGCTTATAACTCAGACAGATAAGGGAGTGGCAGCTGCAGTTTTTATGGGAATAATGTCTTCCAGCAAAAGGGAAAAAAAAAAAACAAAAAAACAATAGGCTACTGGCAACTAATCTTAATTTGGCTATTTCATGGGGAAAAATGAAACAAGTTTCTATATGTATATAACAAATATAAGAGAGTAATCAATGTCTAAGTAGAAAGGTACTTTTAACAAAGAATTTGTAGACTCATACATATTCTGTTCTATATTATGTGATAGATCTAATTTTATGAAGTAGGGTATGAAGAGACCTTAGTGAGGGCTACTTAAGAACATGAACATTTTATTTCTACCTGCTTTAACATGTGAAAGGCAAAAGTCATTTTCCATGACATTATAAACATACCCAGGATTTTCACAAAGAATTTTCTTGAGGATACTGAGAGCAGGCTGAGGGGGAATTTAGTTTTAGTATTGTATTATCTTTTAATTATTTAAGAAAGCCAGATATATATCCCGCCTCTGGATTTTCCCTTGAGATTCCAAATTCAGTCTTTACCTTCAAATAGGACTTCAAAGTTGACCCAACAAGTAGTTAAGCTAGTTTCTGACAGAAGGTATGCTCCTTTAGGGCAGGGCCTATACTTCACTCACCTTTCACCCACCAGTACTTACATAGCACACATCACTCACAAAAATCTGCTCAAGGAAGGAAGGATCAATGAATTGACATACTAACTTAAGGGCAGATACTGAACTAAATTTAACGGAAGCTTTAAAGAAACCAAAATATCTAAGATTCAGCAGTATAGTAGTTAATTTATCTAAGAATTTTTAAAAATGTTACACTTTTCCCAAAGGCTATCTCAACAAACTTTTATACATTTGTAAATTATGTAATTATTTTACATCATAAGAAATCTTTTATTTTGATATACAGCTATTTAAAAAGCTAATTACCTGCAATAATATAGCAGAGGAAAAAAAAAACTATAGATTAGGTAGTATCTAAATTAGTGATATTTACCTAAGCTAGAGCACCTGGATCCACTTCATTCAGCCTAGAAACAGCCTAACATCATTTCTCCACATTCTCAATCTCCTCATCATATCCACCAGCAGGCTTATTTCAAATTCTGACTCAAGTTTACTGTGTTCCTCCTCACCTTCTATTCCCAATAAAAATAACAGTCACAATATATACTTACAACAATTCATCTCACATAGGCATTCAGCTTTCTGTCTAGAGCTAGCCTTCCTCTGGATTCTGACTATGATCCTTCCCTAACTACTCAAAGGATCATGCATACGCAGTTAACTCCTCTGTGTATTACATGTCAATGTTTCCCATTATTTATTCTTTAGTCGGTGGCACAAGCCTTTTATCATCTCCCTACTGTTCAAAAGTCAAAGAGGACAAATTGGAAATACAGAATATTTGTATACATTAACGTTTCATACAACACTGTTAAATGTATTGTTTTCTATAGATTAAAAAAAAATATTCCTCTTTCTTGATCAACAACTTTTAATTCTCCTGTCTCCGATTTCATTTGAGAATTATGTGTTTTCCAAAATGCAGATTTCCCATTAGCCTATGATTCTACTTTCAGAATCCTGCAGCATAAAACACAAATACCTGAAAGCTAAGCTTCATGCCAAGCTACAAGGAAAAAAAGTACAACTGCACATCTCGCAAAGAAAATTAAGTTTTACATTAAATATGCAAATAAAAATTTTAATTAGCTATCCATCCATTTCCCTTGCTCCCTAGGGATATTTTGTTTCTTTTTATAAATACATATATACAAACAGATTATCTTATATGTACATATAGTAAACTTTATATGCGGAGTTGGTTGGGAGGGGATCATATAAATCCTAGTAAGTCAAATTACCAGTAAAAAACATGTACAGGTATCTTACAGTGAAGTAAAGCTGAAGTTAAGTTCCTAACACTGACAAATACAAATATTCTATTAAACTGGTAAGCCATGACCATATTTTCCAGATTTTAGTCAAACCAATTAAAAAATGCAATTTATTTAAAGTAGAAGCTAATGTAAAATCAATTTACAAATAATTCTGATAGCAGTTTAGAATCACTGCCACTTTCAACAAATATGCCAAAATGTGAGTATCAATGATCCCTTTCAAGAGAAAGAGAAGACAAGGATATTCTAATGGAATTAAAAAATTATTACTAATGAAAGAAAATATACTCACCTCTTCCATTAACTTTTCATTTGGTGATGATGTACAAAGACAAACAAGGTAAGTTTGCTTAAAACTACCTTTTGTACCAATCTCTGGATGGTCAGAACACAGCTTTGCTAGAGCAGTTGCTTGACTTAACTGATTTGTTTTGATTAGATGTTTAATTCTCATATCCAACAAGATGGGACCCTCAAAATCTAAAAATTCATTCACTTTAAAAAACAAGACATAATACATTATTAACATTTGGCAATAATTCATTTGCAATACACATACAAGGAATATTTTTTTAAAAGCATGGGTATAAACTTTTTTTCGATTTTCTACTAGTCAGGCTATCACAAAATACTTGACCTTATACGCAAATGGATATTCTACTACTAGCTTCTTAAAGTTAGAGTATTTTTGCCCTTTAAGAGTACCATTTAGAATAAGGTGGTATAATTTCTTGATAATAAAAATAAATTTGCATGAAATTTTAGTAGTATTACTAAAATTACTAACTTCATTCTTCCCACATTATTTAATTATCTTTAATAGCAAGGGTTAATTCCTAGAAATTACAATGCAAGGGCACTACACATTTACACAGAGAAGCGAGAGTTTGTTTGGTTATTCCAGAAGATAACATTCAACTCATAACTGCATTCAACACTGAAGATACACTTCTTGTTTTACAAAGGTGAACTCTATCTTGCTTTAATAGGTGTTTCAAAATGAATTAAAGTATCTATAGTAAACTAAATAAGGGAGTTAATGGGAGTCTGACAAAGGAACTCATTTATGTGGGCTGTGGTGTTACTTTTAAAGCACCAATTGGTAGATCTAACATCTACTTAGGACCCACTTACATATAATAAATTTCAAATCTTTAAATTTCTTAGTCCTCAATGACAATTTCCATTTATATATACAAAAATTTAAATTTTCCTTGAGTTTTCTTACCATAATGAAAGTTGTACTTAAACTTTTAAGTTGGTGACTATGAGCCTGAAAACTTTGGAAGAGTTTTAGAAATAAAATTTTATGTGCCTACAAACAGAGTATACAATTTCTCTATTTGTGAGTAGACTGGAATATGCAAATTGATGAGTTATAAGATAATAAGTGATAGTCTTTCATTCTTTAAATAGCCTTTGCTACTAATCTGGAGTACTTTTATTTTTTCAGATTTCACTACAAAAATTTTTTTCCTACAGGTTGTATAATAACAGATGCTCACTAGTAAAAAAGTGATCATGTAAGCATTTTAAATACAGATTCCAAACTTTAATTCTTTTCTAGAAATCTTTCCCTACTAGTCTCTATTTCTTATATTAAACCAGAAAGTGTGAAAGTTGACACAGACAGGTGCCTCTGAGTATCTATCTCTTTTAGAATCACATGATTCTATCACAACTTTCTATCTCAAATATCTTTTCACAGTTTAGTTCACTGCCAAAGCAAAATTGGTAAAGATTTTAAATGAAATCTTACAGAAACGGTTAAAACAAAGTTGTTCTGGTTATAAATAAGTCAGACAGTTTACGAAACCTAGAGAATTGCTCCTAGAACAATGATTCTCTCTAAAGGAAACGCTGGAGTTTGGGAATTACTTCAAATACTACAATAACTCAATCAAGCTCTTTTTAAAAGACCATGGCAAAGAACTAAAATGTGTAAGCATTTAACAAAATTGATGACAAACTTAATAGGATAATCTCAAACAGTCCCTGAAACCTCAAAAAGCAAAGTGGCAAATGGTACAAAACAATTCCTGTGCTAACTCAACTGTATAGTAAAATGTCACTACTATAAATTTAAAAACCATAGTTGTGTGTTTAAAGGATGGGAAATCAGAGCCATTCCACAACTAATTTAAAAGAAATACTGACTAGAGGAGGAGAAACTTTAAAGATCATTCTGTCTAGCTCCATCATTTGACAGATGAGTAAACTGAGGCTCAGAGAAGACAACTGACTTTCTAGGGTGATAAAAGTCAGGTAATAAGAATACCTGGTCCTAATACCAGGACCAGAATTATGGGATGTTCTAATTCCAGTTTTATACATTGGTGGGATTAAGGGGAAAAAAAGATCTCATTTGGCTATGTGTTTACTGCACATTAGACTGGAACGTGATAGCTGCAAAGAGTTATGGAGTAGAATTAGCTCTCCCAGGAAAATATGCATTATAAAGTTCATGATTCAAATGAATCCAAAGAAAATTATATCCTAATAATTTAGAATTTACTGAAAGCCCAGTTATCTCCCTTCCTCTCCTTTCTCTTCTTTCATTTTTCTTCACTGCTTTCCTTTTTCCCATTCCTATGTATCTTTCCCTATTTCTCTCTAACCAAGTACATGCTTTTTCTTAAAATCATATCAAAGATAACCTGGTTTTAGTGCTTGCTGAACTTATGAAAAGGTTTTTTTATCTTACCTATGGATGATGACAAGTCACATCAAATTTTACTCTCTACCCATTTTGTCCATTCTCATTCCAGAAAAATAAAATTATTTTGAATTTTCCTTGTCACCTTTTATTTACTTTTCTCTATATTGACAAACTTCAGCAGAAAAGATTTACACATTTGAGGATATCAAAAGAGCTGGATGAAATAAAGTGGCAGTGTAAATGAATGGTATTCACCCAGTACAATTAAGAAAGTAGTTTCTTCTCACTTTCATAAAAATCAACAAATACCATTAACAGCTCTTTTGTTAAGATGATTAACTTAAGTGTATTACAATATGCTGAATTTTTGTGATAAACCCTAACAGAAATATAGAGTATGTACTATGCACTAAAAACATAGATTAGGTCCTGAATATGGTTCCCCCAAAGTGGAGTCAATTTCTTTACTGGGTGGAAATTTTTATATCTAGATTCATAATCTGTTTCCTTTGCAGTACCTCCCAGCAGATATTTTACAAGCATCTCAAATTCTGCATAAAAAATTTCTATACCATAATATGTGCTTTCTACATTCATTTAGTTGTACTCCAGTCAGTAACCTAAGAGTTGACTTTAAAAATGTTCTCTCTTACCTCTTCCTCATTCATATATTCAATGCATCATCTAATTCTGTCACTTCTAATTCCTAAATACTCAATTCTATTCACTTTTCTTCATCTCCACCTCAACCATTTTCCCCACTTCTCCTTCCAAACCATTAGTCTATTGGACCACTGTAGCACCCTTATTTCCCAATCCACCTCCCCTAGGACCCAGCAGAGGATATTTTGTGGGTTTTTTGGTTTGTTTTTTCTGTTTGTTTTTAAGTACACATTTGATAGTCTTTCTTCAATTTAAAATATTGTAGTTGTTTTTCTTTAGAGGGTAAATGACCAAATTTTCATCATAGTCTACATGAATCTGCACCATTTCTTTCATAACAATACAATCTGCTAGGTTGGACAAGGTGGCGCATGCCTGTAAGCAGCAGCCTAGGAGCTGGGGCCAGGGATCTTGGTTCGAGTCCCGCTGGGAGCATGTAGTGAGACCTAGTCCCAAAAAAATATAGCTGGGCATGGTGGTGCACACCTGTAATCCCAGCTACCTGGGAAGCTGAGGCTGGGGATTGTTTGAGTCTGTGTACCCCAGGCAACGTGAGCCTGCGGTTCCACAGGCAAAAACAGCGAGACCTAGTCTCAAAAAAAAGAATATAATTTGCTGACAAAGAAAAAAGATAATATATGAATGGAAAGATTTCCATATCCATGGCTTAGATGATTTACTATTACTCAAATGTCTAAATGATAAAGCAATCTAAAATTCAATACAACAATTGATCAAAATTGCAATGGTAGTTTTACATTTTTGCTGAGGTACAAAAATTATTTCTGTAATTCATATGAAATCTCAAAGAACCACAAATAGAAAAAACAGTTTTTAAAAAAACCAAAGTTGGGCATTTTACACTTCCTTACTTCAAAATATATTACAAAGCTACAGTAGTCAGAACAGTGTACAAATGGCACAAAACCAAACACACAGGCCGAAGCACTAGAACAGAGACACCAGAAATTAACTCTTACATACATGATCAAGTCATCTTCCACAAAGGTGCCAAAACCCTTAGGGAAAAAGGACAGTCTTTTGACAAATGGTTCTGGAAGAACAAATACCCAACATGCATAATAATGAGGCTGGATTTTTACACCACATAAAAAAATTAACTAGAAATAGCCTAAAGACCTAAACATGGTCATAACTATGAAAGTCTAAGAATAAGACAAAGGGAAAAAAATTCAAAACGCTAGACTTGGTAATGATATGGAAATAACACTAAACTATAAGTAACAAAAATAAAAAATGGACAAACGAGATAAGAAATTGAACTTGTACATTAAAGAACAAAATCAATGATGTAAAACAGCAACCTACACAATGGAAAAATACTTAAAGATTATATATTTGATAAGGGCCTAATATTCAGAATATATAAAGAACTCATAACAATTAAAAAATCAAATAATCCTTTTCAAAAATATAACGAGAACTTGAATACATTTCTCCAAATATGATATACAAATGACCAAAAAAGCACAAAAGGTGTTCAAAACCATTAGTCGTCAGAGATGTGCAAATCTAAGCCATGAGTTATCATATCAAACCTATTAGAATGGCTATCAAACAGATAGAATATTAAGTGTTGATGAGAATATAGAGGAATTTGAAACTGTTGTGCAGTTGTGTACTATTGACAAAACTATAAAATAATGTAACTTCTAATGAAGAGAATCTGGCTGTACCTCTAAAAATTAAAAATATTTTAACTATCACATGATCCAATTGTCCCAGTTTTAGCATACTAGTAAAAGAACTGAAAGGAAGATCTGGAAGAGAAATCTGCTTACCGATGTTTGTAGTAGCACTGGTTTTATATAATAGTAGAGGTGGAAGCAATCAAACTGTCCATCAACAAATAAATGGACAAAATGAGGTATATACCTACATGGACTATTATTCACTGTTAAGAAGGAAATCCTAACACATGCTACAACATGGATGAATCTTGAATATACTGGTAACACAAATCAATCATAAAAATATAACTTCTAATATATGAGATATTTAAAGTAGTCAAAGTAACAGAAACAAAGAGAAAGGTGGTTAAACTGGGCTATGAGTGGAGAGAGGGTAGCTTATTTCAGTTAATTTCTGTCAGCTTAATTCTATCCAGAGTCACTGAGTCTGATGGATCAAAAGGGGTTATATGCAAATAAAAAGCAATCTAATTCATGATAATTTTTAAAAACAAAATCTAAACGCTCCATTTACTTATTTTTTTTATACCAACAAAAGGTCAGTTTCTGGTTAAAGAGAGATGATGCAAAAAATAAAGAACAAAGAGAAACAAGGAAATTATTTTTCAATATGTAGTCTATAAGGTATTTTATTTTTCAGTCACTTGCTATAAGCAATGTCCTAACACACAAAAAGTTTGTCAATACATTTAAGCATACATTATATATTCACCCTTTTCAAGCATTCTCTATATAAACAATGCGTGCGCGCGCGCACACACACACAAACACACACACACACACACACACACACAAATGAGGAACATCAAAAGCACCAAGAATGTGAAAGTGGAGATTTTTCCTAAGTGAAAACAAAGACTGTAGACTGAAAATACTATACCTATATACGTAGAGTAGGCGGTATTAGTTATTACATGCTTTCATACCTCTTCACTCTTTTATGGTATTATGTTTTCTATATGCTAATATCTGGTAAACCTGACAGCAATTTTCCCATGTCCACTTAAAATGCAAAATTTATTACTGAAATAAAGACTTACTTTCTCACAAAATTCTGAAGGATTTATAAGTACTGTAGAAAGATTTATGCTTTAGAAATTTCCTTTGAAAACCAAGGGGTTCTGAAAAACAACAACAAAAAAAAACCAGAACTGCAGGGCTTAAGATTCAAGAAAGGACTAGCAAGCTGATATAAATGCAATTGAAGCAATTGCAAATTATCCCAATGTAGAAGGGAAAATACCAAAGCAATTCAGTATAATTGTAATAAGAGTTTTCTCAGAGTTGAGACCTTACAATGACAGCACACACAAAAGAGAAAGTAGACAGAGCTAGACACACCGTGAGTGTCAGAGATAAAAGAGGAAGCCCTCTATTCTTATGGTGGTTCTGATAATAAGCTTTAGCATGAAAGGGGAACATACAATGGAGCAAAATGGGGATAAGATGGGAAATAGTAATCCTCAGAATGGAAAGAACATTTTCCCAAATTATAGAGGAAAAGAGAAATCTGAGTAAGTTTCAAAACTAATTAAGAAGATAGCTTATGGTTGTTTAGAAATATGTCAATGAAGAATAAAGACAGATTCACTAAACATAAATCACTTTTCACAATGTTTTATAAAACACAAGTACAATCCACAAAAGAAGTGTGAAATTTAAAACTTGTACTGTTGAAAGACCCAGTTAAAAGGACAAACCACAGAGTGAAGGAATGTATTTGCAAAACTCCTAACGAGACTTGTATTCAAAACATAAGAAGAACTGTTAAAACTCAACAATAAAAAAGTCCAATTTTAAAATAGGCAAAACAAAATCTAAACAGATGGCTCACCCCCCAAAAAAATATTTATACAGACGGCGAGTATGTGTGTCTATAAGATGTAAAGAAGTTCAATACAGAAACGCAAATTAAAACGATGTGTTATCACTACATACCTATCAGAATTGCTAAAATTCCAAAACCAGGGAAAAAATCAATTGCTGGTAAAGGTATAAAACAACAGGGATTCTTGTTCATTGCAGAAGAGAATATGGAGTGGTAGAAACGCTCTAGAAAACATTTTGGCAGTTTCTTACAAGGGAAACCATGATTTAGGAATCTCCTGACTATTCATTCAACTGACATGAAAACTTAGATCCACACAAAAACTTTCACACAACTGCACACAAAAGTTTATAGCAGTTTCATTCACAAACACCAAAAACAGGTAGCAAACAAGATGTACTTTAATAGGCGAAAGGATAAACAAAATTGGTCCATTTATATGACAGAATACTATTCAGTGATAAAAGAGCCACATAAAGACATAACAGACAAATGTTTACTAAATACTTCTAAGTGAAAGAAACTCAACTAAAAAGGCTATGAGACAATCTTGAAATGACAAAACTACAGAGATGTCTTAAAGAGATCAGCAGTTGCCAAGTGTTGAAGAGAAGGCTGATTAGGTGAAACTTTTGATTTTTTTTTTAATGGCAGGAAAACGACTGTGCATTACACTGTGATGGATACAGGATACCATGCACCTGTCAAACCTATACAAACTTGGAGCGCAAAGAGGAATTCTTAATGTATCAATTTAAAAAAATACAGGAGGGCAGTCCCGGATGAAATGCAGACTATAGTAATATACTGAATTACAAATCTATATAACTGAATTACAAATCTATAAAAAGCGTCAATGAAGCAGGGAGAATACAGTGATGACCTCACTAACTTTGGAGAAGTAGAGTCTAACATTGTCAAAGAGGAACTGTGCACAAGTCCTATTCTCTAACTGGTGAAGATATTTACCATAAGGTTAACAGGTTATCAACTCTGGAAGCACTATATTATATATTGGGACTGATTAAGTATATGGATGGCCAACGGTGGGAAAAGCCAGTCTGAAAAGGGTTCAGATGATAATGATATTATTTCAACGGTATTACATTCTGTTGAAGTGACTAGTAAGTATGTAGAAATAATTAAAGATGGAGACATTTAGTTCAATAATGATAGAGTTGACTATAAACAGAAAAATTTATACATTTGTACACAGAAATAAGTATACCTATATATTTTTTCCTTCTTTGTCCATCCTTGAAACAATGACACTCCAGTATATTTTGGCACTAGTTAGAAGGTTTTGGTTTCTAATTCTGTTCTCTAGTAAGTAAGGTATCGGGGCTCACTGGAGAAAACAGCTGATTCTAGGACTGGTACAGGATATATACAAGATAAATTTGAAACTTCTTATAACTGCCACAAAGTAAGGAAGTGAACAAACAAAAAAAACAAAACACACATTGATGGGGGTATGTCAAAGGGACACAAAAGCTAATTCAGAATCATCCCAGTGACCAAATTTGGAAAATGTAGGCAATAAAATATAGTAGTATTGGATTATCAATATATTAAATAAAAAATCCATTAGCGCATAAGATGTGAGGGAGGGAAGGACAAATCTATACAGAACAGCATCTACACAGATACTTCCCCTTAAAGGAGGTGGGGGTTGGCGCTTCTCCTCTTAACACATGGTATTCATAAATTAACTTCCTTCCAGAGTACAGCCTGGAAAGGAGGGTTGAGGAGAGAGGAACTTTACACTGGAAAAACCTGACCAACACACTACCTCAGGCAGATGACAAAACAGTTAACAAACACAGCAAGAGGTCGTGCTGATTCTATGCAACCTTGATATGACATGATATAGCATAGCACTCCACCTCTGTGATCTTCCTCCCCAAAACTCTTTAATCACAAGAACAGGACCAGACAAATCCGAACTGAGGGAGTCTACAAAATACCTGAATAGCACCCCTCAAAAACATCAATTTCATAGAAAACAAGTAAACCCTGAAAACTTGACACAGCCCAGAGGGGGCTAAGGAGATATAATGACTAAATGTAGTATGGTTACCTAGGTGGGATCCTGGAACAGGAAAAGCACATAGGTAAAAAGTAGGGAAATCTGAATAAAATGTGAACTTTACTTATAACAAAGTATCATTATTGGTCTAAGAGTTGTAAGAAATATACCATAGTAAGTGTATCATAAGATATTAAAAGCAGGGAAAATTGATGTGGGGTATGTGGAAACTTCACAATTTTTCTATAAATCTAAAATCATTCTGAAAAGTTAATTTTAAAAATCAGACCAGACAATAATCTTATTTAATAGAGTTCTAGTTAAAATACTTGTTAACAGATTTGTCATCAAATCCTTATAGACCAACAAGGTGACCCAGGGAAGAGACATAAGAAAAAAAGTCTGCTTGCTGAAGCAAATATAATCAGAGATTACTAATGAAAGTCCTAAAGGCAAGAAAGGAGATTTCTCTAAGTATCCCACAGGCTAAGTTCTGGACAGGACTTTTTCATGGTTCTATTTACTATCAAGGACTTGGACACCAGCTAATGAAAGTCCTAAAGGCAAGAAAGGAGATTTCTCTAAGTATCCCACAGGCTAAGTTCTGGACAGGACTTTTTCATGGTTCTATTTACTATCAAGGACTTGGACACCAGTGTATGTCAATGAGGTCTGCCAATGAGAGGAAACAGGGAAAAATAAAAACTGAGTAACAAAATCAAGAATTGAAAGGATATAGACAAACTGCAGAGACAGAATGGATCTAGTAAAATGAAATAAAAACAGAAAATACCTTGTGTGCCAAAAGATAAAGTATAAAAATGCAAAAAATAACTTAAAAGTAGCATTTAAAAACTTTTTTGTGTGGAATTTTAACATCACTAAGATGTGAGAATGTCTCATTGTCACATTAAATATAAATTATTAGGATGAAGATGAGAGTATCAATGATCTTGAAACTGACTAGGCCAAATTTAGGGTACATATTAAACTCTGGAAATTACAATTTAAAAAGAACAAGAAACAAATTGCACTCAAAAATCAGGAAATCTTTAACACTGATCTGAAACTGTGCTACACCAGGAAAGCTTTCAAATCTACAGAACAGAAGCATAAAAAGACAACAATCTTCAAATATTTTGAGCAATTTGGTAAGGCTTTAGAGATAGCATTACATCCAAAACATGTTACTCCAAAAATCTCTTTTTCACAGTAAAGATTTTCTAAGAACAGAGATGGATGATAGTTACCATTTTCTAAAAGCAAAGGTGCATTTATGTATCAGTGACAGTTCAGAAGAGTTAAAAATTGGGTAAAAAGTGAGTATGCAGCACCTTTCCAATCTAGAGATTATCACTAAGAAAAGTTCTTGTCACATTCAAAGGCTATTACTTTACTTATACTGGTTTAAGTTATTAGAGATACCTTATTCTAGGATGCAAAAAACTTTGGGAAGCTAAAAAGTAAAACCAGCATTTAAAATCTTGACTCCCATCCACTCTTACTCCCTCAAATCAAATAGCATTTCTTGTCTTAGATGGATTTTAATATGTTCAAAATTAGTTAAATATTTTTTAAAAAGGGAAAGTCAGGATTAAGTGTATTATCTAGTGTTCAAATACTATAGCAAACCATCAAAAGTTACATAAAAAAATTAGTGAGTAGAACCGACAGAGGTACTCTGAGCTCTGTTGTCTTCAAATTTGCTGCATACTAGATTAAACAATGGGTTAGATCTACAAAAACTAAAAGTTCCCATCCTTATAAAGGATCTATTTTGAAAACGCAAATTAGTATGTATAATTTTTCAAAAGAAAAAATAAACACACATTTCTACTTTATGTAATCATTCATTAAATAATTCCCATCAAGAAAACATTTTAAATAATAAAGGACCAAGTTAATACTATAACTGCAGTATCTCTCAATCATACAACTTTTTTTTTTTTTTTTGAGACTAGGCTTTGCTATTTTTGCGAGGAACCACAGGCTCACGCTGCCTGGGGTACCACAGACTCAAGCAATCCCCAGCCTCAGCTTCCCAGGTAGCTGGGATTACAGGCGCATACCACCACACCCAGCTATTTTTTTGGGACTAGGTCTTGCTACGTGCCCCTGGTGGGACTCAAACCGCAATCCCTGGCCCCGGCCGTAGCTTCCTAGGCTGCCACCGACAAGCATGTGCCAGCATGCCCAGCTCCAACATTTCTGACTGTTGCATGAGCTATATTAAAAGTCTGTCTACCCATAATCCATCTGCTACTGTAGAAACTCCTTTGGCTCAAATTATTCCAGTGGCTATGTCAGCTAAAGGTTGAGGAAAAAAAGCACATAGATGGGCAGACACATCTGTTAGCAAAAACAATGTTAAACACATTCAAACAGTAAGGAAATTAAAAATTTACTTTAAAATAACTTTTAAATCTTTAAGCTAAAGGTTTCATTTTTGTGCTTTCGCAGAATGTGAAGCTGGCAAAGACATTTCATAAATTGACAACAGAGTACAATAGAAGAAAGGAAGGAGACCGAGGTCCTGACTTCAACTCTTGGTTCTGCTTGGATTATTAACAATGATTCTTTTGCGTAGAAAGTTGTCTTTTTGTATAGAAAGGACAACTAATCTTTCTTAACCTCCATTTTCTGATCTATAAAACAGGGACAATCAAAGTCCCCATCTTCTACATGGGGTCATTGCGATGTTAAATGAAAAAGGCATACAGAAGCACTTTTTAAACTGTTAAGAACTGTAAAAACATAATTTGATATTATTACTAATATAATAGACTCAACATTTCCAAAAGGTGAGATCAGAGTATTATTTGATTCTGGGAATGAAAGAGTGATGTTAATATATAAAAACCAGTAAACTAAATGTGAAAAAAAAAATCTAAGATTCTCACTTATAAATATTACTAAATAGTGAGAACCTGTTGTTCATTTCACCAAGGCCTTAGAAGACTATAGTTAATATGTATATAGCCATGAAGAAAAAAAGTAGTAAAAATGAGGTTCTTGTGAAAACTAAGAAACAAATGACATTACTATAGCAATCAGGAAAACATGGAGCTATGGTGAAAAGGGAGTCAGGTAACAAGAATCAGTTTAAAGAGATGTTTGGAGAGTGGCTGGGGAAACCTTGGTAAAAGCATTGGAAAAGTTCACAAGCAATGGGCCTAATATTCCCTTCCCAGGGACTTCAGAATTTGCCATGGCACAGTAAGGTACCTAGAGTTTGCAATTAGTCAACAAGAACATCAGCAATAACAACAGTCACATCTCCAGTTAAATAACCTTAAGAAAGGCTAGGGTGAAGTAGAAGCACTTTCTTATATAATCTCAAGAGAAGTACCAAAGACAACTGTGCTACTCTTGAAAGTATATACCATTTTTGAACTCTGAACATTAAGGTTAAATATATTAGTAATTCAACTATTTTCAACAGAATACCTGCCAGTTGGGAGTTCAACTGGAATCTTAATTGCACAGCTCTCATAGTAAATAAAGCAGGATAAAATAAAGACTAAAAATCAAATGTTTGAGAAAGAGTATTAATCTTAGAGACAGAAAATGTGAGAGATTTGGCATTGGTTTCTTGTTCTATTTTGAGGAAAATCATTTAACTATGATCTCTCTGCTTCTCCATCTGCCAAGTGAGCTAACAAATATAAATTACCACCTGTCAGGATGTTGCAGAGGGAATCCCTCTGTCAAAAGATGTTGGGAAAAAGAATTTAGTTTCTCCATTACTTTAAGATTATATATATAATCTAATAAATACATCTCCCCCCAAATGAAGTAAAAGTGATGATTTTCAAACACCTCAGATAAAGTCTAATTAAGTGGTCCTTCTTTGGTATATCTTCAAATAAATTATATCAAAACAATTTTAAGTACTTATTTTTTCTAGTCTAATTTTTTTTTCTTCTCCCTCTTCTCTTAAAAATTTACCTTTATCCTTATCCAATGGTTCCTGGGAAAGAATAGTGCACAGTACCGGGTTTTTCCACACCCCAGTCTCTTGAGCTAGAGTAGCTAAAAATTGCAATTCACAGCTGCCATTCTCCATCAGCTTTTCATGAGCTACCTATAAATATTAAATAAACATCCAAAGAATTACAACAGATTTTTAAAGGCAAGTGTAAACTTTTGAAAAACAAAAAGTTAAAAAAATTTCATGTCACGTTACAAAGTGCTAAATTCTATTACCTCTGATTTTTAAAGGTAAATCTCAAAGAATTAAAACAACCAAAAATTTAATAATGCTTTTAAAAAATTAATTTTCTCCCCAAAACCTAAACCAAGAGCAAAGTTATTTCTCAAGGAAGTCATCCATCGCATAACAAACATTTTACAACTTCTGTTGTTAGTAAAAAGAATTTGCCCCCAAAACTTCCACCAAGTGATAAATGACAAATGTGCCTTATGGCATAAGTGACAACTTACAACATATTCCAATAAATAGGATATGAAAAGAAAACCAAATGCACGCTTTCTCGTTTATTTATATAGTTCTGGCAATCTTATTAAAGCTGACAATGAAACTTGCTTACTCTTTGTTTCCAAGTATTCAAGTGATCAACATATTCTTCAGTCAACAAAGCTCAATAATTTTTTATTAGTAAGAAAATGTATATTGAGAATTTCTATGGACAAAGCACTAGGGAAGACAGTCATCAGATCCAGTGTTTATGGGACTTATTCTCTATTGTAATATATGGGACTTATCCCTAGTGTAATAGAAAAAAAATCTAAACAGATAAAACATAGGCAAATGAAGCAAATACTGTCAACCAGGGATAAACTAACCCAGAGGTAGCTCTATGGTGCAAGCAGAGTGTCATGGGAATTCAGAACCACATGCTGTTTTTTGGTTTTTTTTTTTTAAAACAGTCTATTACACGACCTCCTCTCCCCCTCCAAAAAAAAAAAATTCCACTGCAAAATATCAAGTGCTTTAAGAATTTCTTTTAGCAACTGCTGAAACTACTATAGAGGGATTTAAGAGTCAGTTCCTAACTAGTATTATTACTCAAAAAGGAAAGTTTGAAAGTTTATCCTTCTTTGACAGACAAAATCAGTAGCATGAGGACCTGGTATTATATTTGTATAAAAGTAACATTTTAAATTAATCATGTGATAGAGTATAATGAATGCCAAACAATAAAAAGTTCTTAGGCAATTATTTACCTTTGGAAATAAACACTTGCTGGTTGGGGGGATGGGGGGTGATGGGTAAGGGGGGGTGTCAACCTAAGACACACATTACTGATATGCTGAAGCAGAAATTGTATGAGCAAAAAGTTAGTGGTGATGTGACAAACAGGACAAGACAGTTTTATTTCAACAAACAGTCATTAAATATCTACTATGTGTAAGATCTTATGTAGAATCCCATGGTATCCTCAAGATATGAATTCTACCTTCAAATATTTTGTACTGGATGTAGATTTTAATGTTTGATATTAAAATAGGAAAGCTGATCTCTTTTTTCACATGCTTCTAAAATTTTAGACTAACCCTCTTTATCTTTCACAGAAAAAATATCATCAAAAGATGTTTTAAGAACTATGGCTAAGGGAGGGGAAGTAGTAGTGGGTGACCACCAGGGATTACAATGATGTGAATTATATATATAAATAATTTATTAAAAAAAAAAAAGACTGGCTACACAGACAGTATACTATTTAAAACTAGTTAGGGAGGAACATTTTTTTTAACTAGACAATCAAATTTACTGGAAAGGAGCAATATTTATAACATTCCTGAAAAGACTCCAACTAAGTGCTAGTGATAATTTTATCAGAATAACAGTATAAACAAAAGACAAAGCACATGTTGTCAGATAAAGGAGAAACAGTATAGATTTTCAAATTAAAAACCTTTATTCAAATAACTATTCCATGAAATTAACTGTAGAAACTTGCACGGATGAATTATTTTAGAGCATGAGCCTCAGTTTCCTCACCTTTAAAATGGGAAATGTATGTACACCCATAGTTTTCAAAAGGATTAAATGAGATATGTTAATTCTTATAAAGCATATTGCAGGCTTGCAGCAGCTAGCGAAGCTATTCTAAATACAAATGAGGGCATTTTCTTTTGTTTTCCCTTACTGTTTGGCAAAAATCTAATTATCTGATATTAAAGAATAGTTTAACCAATCTATCTATCTAAAAATAAATATTCATTCTAGCGCTGAGATTCACTATATGCAGGGCATTTGTTTTTATTAATAAGAGCAATTAATGCTTGTTATATGTAAATGTTTTAAAGTTCACCAATTAATTTATTAAAGATAAAGAAAACTTAAGCTGTTATTTACATAAAATCTAGTAGATAAATATTCTCACCTGCACCAGTGTCTGAAATTGTTCCCATTGTTTATCTGATAATGCAACAGGCAGACACAATAAAAGTTCAACACAGCTTCTAAAAAACAAAAAGTTGGTAAGAATTCCAGTAATTATTAAAACTCAAAATAATATAAAACCAACAAATTTAATGTCATCAGTAGAATCCCCATATAAAATATTTAAAATTAACTATCATAGACTTGTGATATAAAGTTTAAAAAAGCTAAATCTGATTTTTATTTACTCAAAGGTCTACTCACAGTGCCAAGCGTTCTAGAACCAAGGCTACATTTTCACAATCAGAGGTAAGATAAGGTCGGGCTTGAACATAACTTTGGATAGCCACGGTGTAGACCTCCAACAAAGGTAAGGGATCTTCTGATGTTTTCCATTTTTCTGCATATTCAAGGAGTGTCTGTTTTGGAAGGAATAATAAAATATATTCAATGTGAGTAAAAGTACACCATTTTTCTTTACTCTGAGGAATTTTGAAAAGTAACATTTCATTTATAAAAAAGAGCAGTTTGCACTGATTAAAATACTGAAAGTAATAAAGTCACAGTCATATTTCTAGCAACTGGGGAAAAGATTACTGTTAATTCATCCAAAAATAGCATTGTATTATGATACAGTACAAGCAATCACTCTCTCCTTCCTAGTCAAAATGCAACCTTTCCTACCAAAATTTCTATCAATTAAAAGTTATTTGGAAAAAAAACATAACTGGGCAAGTTGCCCAGTCACATAGTGACCAAATTTAAAGAATATTTATTTAGGTTTTCTATTTTTCAAATAAGGAGAAGAAAACAACATCTAACTAAAATAACCACATTTGGTCAAAAAAGACTTGTAACCTTTCAGTCAATAAAAAACATTGAACATACAACTCTTTATGGTAAGATATACACTTAAAAAATCATCTAAAGAACTCCAAACATACAGCAATATTAAAAATATTAAAGAATGACTATCTGACCTAGTAATTTTTATAATAAGACTTTTTTTTTTTAATTAAATACTCTTCTGAGTCGGGTGCAGAGGCACGCTCTTATAACCCCACCTTGGGAAGCTGAGGGGTTAGGAATCACTTGAGTCCCTGGATTTGAGACAACCCCAGGCAACATAGCAAGACCTAGTCTCAAAAAAATAGCCAGGTGTGGAGGCGCATGCCTGTAATCCCAGCTAGCTGGGAGCTGAGGCTAAGGAATCATTTGAGTCAGCGGGTACAGGACCACCCTGGACAACAGAGTTGTCTTTAAAAAAAAAAAAAAGCAAAACTCCACTCCTCAACCCTTAAATTATTTTCATATTCATCCTATAGAAACTGCTAAAAGGAGTAAAATGCTTGCTTATTCTGCTTAAAAGCAAAATTCAACTGAGCTTAATTTTGAAGATCTTATTGGCTTTATTCAGTGATTCATGAATAAGCAATATGCCATCTAGTAGAGAGATAGGGGTTCCAAAAAGCTATATGAAATGAAAGGTTTTTATAGGTAAAAGGGGAAAAGATAAGGAAGATTTTAGCAGAGTGGATTGTTTCAGGCACAGTTAACTAGCTTTGAAAGGTGGAATGAGTCTATCAGAAAGCTTGTAGCTATCTGGTAAAAAAATTATATTCTTGGAGAAAGGCTGAAACTATAATTAAGTTAGGTACTAAGTCTTGGTTTGTTGACATAGGTACTAAGATTAAGCACATTTGGAATATGTTGTCTTTTTAAACCTATTGAAAGGAGAGATGGATAAGGAACTGGTGAGAGTGAAGAGACAACCATATGTTACAACTCTACAACTGTTAAAATTGAGCTACAAAAAACTACACGAAAGGTCCTAAAATTATGCTAAATAAATTAGGACTACAATTAATGGCTTTATGAAATAAAAGATTGCCACAATTGGTCCTATATATACTTCAAGGGTTAAGACTCATTTTTTTTTAACTTATGGAAATTCAGGTGTCCTTTCCTAGAAAAGATGTTCCATAAGGGTTTGTATCCTCTTGCACAGAGGAGCAGTTTTGCCAAGAATGTGTGGGAGGGGGAAAGAAGAGGAAGGAAGGGAGAAGTTATACATTAACTCTCAAAACATAAAAAAAAAAAAACAAAAAACCAAAAAAACCCTCGAACTTTTTCTCCGATAACCTAGATGGAAAGTGTAAGTGATCAGGTAGAGTAAGGAAGAAAAGGCAGTGTAGTAAAAATCAAGTAGCAACCTAACTTTCTGAGTAATCGTATAGACCTTAACCTTCAAATTGGAAAGGGTGCAGGTAATCTGGAGACCTGGTACTTGTAAATGATATCATAATAAGGACAGTTTTGTGGGACTGAGTCCTTTAATCTGTGGAGTCTGATGCCAGCTCTAGATTATGTCACAGTTTAACTTAATTGTAGGATAATTATTTGGTGCTATTTAATAGAAGTGGTATTGTACAAAGATACCATGCATTTGGGGTCAGCAGTTAAAAAAAAAAAAAAACTCTTGAAAAGACTTAGAGAAATTTAAACAAAACCTACTAATCAAATGACTTATAGAAATAAACAAAACCAACCAAATCTACCAAAGATTCACATTCTGGGATCTCTCAGTTTCTAGGAACAAAACCAAGTATGATGGTATGTATCCTAATGTTACAGATGCAAAAATTGACATGGCTGGTTTTGTTTCCCTCAGGAATTTTATGGCAATATATCTGATGATCTCATTCACATTTTCACTGATTTCAGAATACTAACTATGTATACTATTCTTATTATAGCTAGTGTCTCTCTACACAGTTACTGCTTCTTTTTGCTGGAGAAACAAATTTACACATCTAGGGAAGTTTGCAACTTGTAAATACTCCCAATCAAACAAAGATTAAAGCAAACATTTAGGTTTTCCTATTAGTAGTCTTGTGGGAATGAATCAATTTCCATAATTGTTTAATTTTTAATAGAAGAGAAAACATA
The DNA here is from genome assembly GCA_004024945.1 of Uropsilus gracilis. Lineage (NCBI taxonomy): Eukaryota > Metazoa > Chordata > Mammalia > Eulipotyphla > Talpidae > Uropsilus > Uropsilus gracilis. The sequence goes on along the minus strand of PVHY01003448.1, from coordinate 35,266 downwards.
CACTTATTTCCCAACAGTTTTGAAATTACAAACTTCTTACCTCAATTCACACACTCACCCACCCCCACCCACCTTACTTGGAATGTCTAGTTCTGCAAAGGTTACTCATGTATTATACCTATCTTTATTGAGCTATAGTGTTCTTAGATGAAACAAATTTTCAACTTCACTCAGTATGTAACCAAAGATGAGTTCTTTTGAGTAATTGTCTCAATTAGTAAGAAAAACAGACAAATCACAGAATATTAAAAAGTGAAGTCATCTTAAGAAAATATCTCCTTTCATTTCATTTTAGAGGAAAATGAAAGATGAATCAAACAATTTAGGTGGCTAATTAGTACTGTGGGAATAATGTAACTAGGGAGGAAAAGAAAAGGATGATGGTAGATTACGAGATGTATGAAAAACTAAACTGATGACATTTCATGTATTTAGTTATAGGAGAACAAGTTAAAAAGTTGAGTTAAAAAGCTGTCTCTATAAAGCTACAAGTTGATATTCACAGCAAATAATACATAAATAAAACACCTCTTGTTTCTCTAAACACTAAGATTAAGAGAACTGGAAAGTAGAAGTATCCCAAGATGATTGGTCAATAAATTATGCTTTCTTCAATTAAAAAAGCTATTCATTTGTATTTACTGCCTTAACTATAAAAGGATTTTCAGGTAGGAATCCCAGAATAATCAGACTTATATTCTTTTCATAGAATCAGAAGAGTTAACCTTAAGACCATTTAATTCTGTTTTACAGTGCAGTAATTAAAGGGTCCAGTGACTTGCATGATATTAACACAATTGATAATTAGCAAAGCCAACAAGCAAGCCTCATTCTTTGTACAGCATTCTGTCCACTACAAGAAATTTTACATGTGATAATGGAACATAATTATAAATTTGTGGCATATATAATTACCAAGTATCTTTTATCCAAATTATGTTATTCTTTATATTTATGAGTAAAATATTATTTATCCAATTGCTAGCCACAGCAGGATCAAGTAACTTTTTATCAGTTATATTCATTTTAACTGAAAAACTAATTGAAAAAATACTAAAACTGCCCTAATACTCAAAGTAATCTACAGATTTAATGCAACAGGTACTCAAAACACCAATGACCATTTTAAGGAAATAGAACAAACAATTATACAATTTACATAGGCCCACAAAAGGCCACAAATAACTAAAACAATCTTGAGAAAAAAGAAAAATAGACTCATCACATATCCTAACTTCAAACAATTTTACACAGCAAGAGTAGTCAAAACAGTATGGCACTAGAACAAAAACAGAAACTAAGGCCAATGGTACTGAAATTAAAGCACAGAGATAATTCCATATAAATGTAGACAGCTAATTTTTGACAAAGGAATAATGGCCATATACTGAAGACAGCCTTTTTAATGAATGGTGTTGGAAAGCATGGATAGTCACATGCAAAAAAAAAAACAAAGACCATATTAACACCATACACAAACATTAACTCAATATGGAATAACTGAAAACATAAAGTATTTAAAAGAAAATACAGGGACACACTATAGGACATTTACCAAAAAGACATATTTGGTAATATAATCACAGCATCAAGGGAAACAAAAGCAAAAAATAAACAAATGGAACTACATCAAAATTTTGTACCTCAAAAGAAACTATCATAAAAACTAAAAGGCTACCTACAGAATGGGGGAAAAACACTTGTATACTATATATAGTTGATATGGGGCTAATCTTCAACGTTTATAAAGTACTTTAACAATCCAATAACAAAGATACACAATCCAACAAAAAGAAACAAACGGCCCAATTAAAAAAGTGGGCAAAAGTCCTCAAAAGACACTTCTATAAAGAATACATTATTCAAATGGGCTGGCGCCAGGGAAGGCGGTTCAAGTCCTGCTGGGGGAGGGGGGGGGCACATAGGAGACCTAGCCCCCAAAAAATAGATGGGCATGGTGGTGCGTGCCTGTAATCCCAGCTACCTGGGAAGCTGAAGCTGGGGATTGCTTGAGCCTGTGGGCAAAAATAGCGAGACCTAGTCTCAAAAAAAAAAAAAAAAAAAAAAAGAATACATTATTTGAATGGCATAGGAAAAATGTTCAATGTCACTTACTATAAGAGAAATGCAAATTAAAATCACACTGAGATACCACTTCAACCTGTGAGAATGGTCCATATGAAAAAGAACAGGGTTAACCAATGTTGGTGAGGCTACAGTGAAAAAGAAATTCTCATCCATTGTTGGTGGGAATGCAAGCTGGAATAGTCCCTATGGAAAACAGTATGCAGATGTGTTGAAAATAATAATGGAAATTTCACTTGATCCAGCAACACAGCTTTTAGGTATTTATGCAAATAACAAGAAAAATCAAATACAAAAAGACTATCTACACCTAAGTACATAGCAGCATTGCACACACAACTGCCAAGACATGAAACCAATCCGAGTACCCCTCAACAGATGAATGCCTAAAGAGATGAGCATATATTCACTAGAATACTACAAGACTGTGATAAAAAATGAAATGGTGGCATTTGGGACAAAATGTATGGAAACGATTTTGCTGAATGAAATCAGATAGTCTCGTCACCTGCAGGATGTAACAAAACACATAAAAAGCAATAGGACTGCTAGTTTAAAATTTGATAGGTGATACACTTCTATTTCCTTTTGGGACAGAAGCATCAAACAATTAAGAGTCTTAAAAAAAACACAAAGAGAAGAAATAAAATTTTGAACTTGGCAAAAATTAGGTAATGGTTACCTGAAGGAATAGGGGGAGGGATGCAGGCAATAGAGAGAGGTAAATGTGGTATGGGTGTGGTAGTTTGGTGGAGAGAATAAAAATTTAAGTAAGAAAATCCAACTCAAAACAACATAAAGAAGGAAGGCTTCTCTTATGACAGGATATTAAGAGGAAGGGCAAGTTTTAAAATCTAGCCCAACAATGTCCTTAAGGACCCACCTATGGTTTCACCTGCCAAGCTCATATAGTGGCCACACCTAAATCCCAGATATCCCAAGAGAGACATGCTCCTGGTCCAGAATCAGCAATAATCAAAAGAAAAGGCAAAACCATTTCTTCATGTGTATTATCTTTTAGGTTATCAGGAAATCTTTACTAGAAAAGTTCAACTTCCATTAGCAGATTTTTTTTTTTTTTTTAGGTTTCAACAGCCAGAATTGCATCACTATCTATTAAAATACACACACACACACACACACACACACACACACACACACACACACACACACACAATGGAATTCCAGTGTTGGAGATAGGAACTGTCTCTCTGACATACAAACCTTGTGAAGGAAGGAAAATATGTACATAAAATTAGAGTTTACTAGAAAGTGAGGGAGGGGTGAAAGCCTACTGCTTTGTCTCAACAATGGTTTTTATTCCCAAGTGCTCTTGAAAATGAATAAATGTGTATATGCATATACTTCTATTTACATTTGCATGTATATGTATATACATACACACAGGAAAAAAGATAAAATAATTGTGATCTAGTTTGTAAGAGGGGTGGTAAGTGGATTGTGTAGAGCTAAAAGGGAGGGAGGACCCAAAATATCTTCCCACAAGGTACATACAGACTGCTTCCATTAATGAGTAAGCTCATTATCTACTATATAATGAGTGTATCTATAAGCTAGGTATAGCAAGAAAATTCAAAATGAGTTATATGAAGAATGATTCATGGCAATAAGTGCTTAATCTTATAATATTTACTGAATATTTATTACATAATATTAGGTCCTACTCTGAGAATTTTACATGATCATTAATTAGACAACTTACAGAGATATATCTACATTTAAAACAAACTAAGGGATAAGAAAGGTAAGAAGGCCAGCAGCAAGAAGACATTGATAAACCCCAACTGAGCATGAACTGGCTGCCCAACGCAAAGCTAAGTCTACAAACCATCAAGCACAATATGCTGTTTCCCAGGAACACAGTCCCTCGTCCAACAAATGGACACAGCCACAGAAAAGGAAGAGACCAATGAACTCAACATAAATCAACAAACAACGAGAGGAGACTGAGTGAACACAAGAAGTGTGGGGGGTGAAGGAGGGAAGGCATCCCAGCAACCATTTACCTATGTAAGAAATTAAAAGAATAAAACATTTTTTAAAAAAAGGTAAGAAGTCCCAAGAGCACAGAACTTCAGAGGCAGAGAGAAGATTCAAACACTAACAGTCTGACTTCATTGAGTGAGACTTGCATACATATAATATATCTACTGGTCATAACTTATGATTTTTTTTTATATATTGTTGTATTTGGCTCATTAATATATTATTGAGTAATTTTATATTTAAGCTCAGAGCAGAGGTCAATTTGTGGTTTTCATTTTTTGTACCATCTTTATCTGGTTTCAGTATCAGGGTAATAATACTGGTCTCATGAATTGGAGGTGTTTCCACTTTGAAATAAATTTTATAAAATTGGAAAAAAAAACAGTCTGACCTCAGAGTTTGAGTTCTTTACTATTATGTTCTATATTTCTGGAAAAATTAAAATTTGACTTATAACCAAATTCACAAGTATGAAGTCCTGTCATATAAAAGAGTTGTCCTGATCTGTGTGGCCCACGGGACAAATAAGGACTGCTTGTTTAAAATCAGATGGGAGATACATGTCTACCTTTTTTTTGAAGCAGAAGCATCAAACAACTAAGAGTCAAACCAAACTAGAACAGGCTGGCCTCCTGAAGCAGGAGGTCCTATCACTGAAGTTTTAAACTTCAAATGACTCTGAGTTTAGGATGCCGAAAGGTATCATATTTTGGCAATATATTCCACTTAGTGAAGAAAAAACATCAATGTGGAGGTGTTTAGGGGAGATGGTAGGTTAGTCCTATACTGGCTCACAATGGTTTTTGAGTGTACACAGTTTTTAAAATGTTTTGTTTCTACAATTTAAAAACCACAAGTCTTGCCTAAATCTTGGATTTCCAGAAATCATATTAGCAGAAACAAGTCAGAAAGAAAAAGACCAAATGATTTCACTAATATATGGGGCATAGGAAAGATAAACAAAAAGCCATGAGGAAAAGTCAAAACAGGCTAACAACCAAAATGAAGCACACAACTGGGGGGAGGAGTGATTGGGAGGAGGGTGGGAATGATGGGAGGGAATCCTGGGGATTACAAAAATGTGAAATTTCTGTATAAATAAATTATTTAATAAAAAATGTAAAATAAAAAAGTAACCCTCCCCAAAATAAACAAAAAACAAACAAAAAATTTGGCAACAGTAAACCTGTGTTTCAACAATGCAACAACTGGCTGCAACAGAGTAACGAGTCAGATTCCCAGACAGACATGTACAAGCCTCATCTAGCTGTTTCCTTCTTTAAGGAACCTGCTGGACTCTTAGAAGGCATTTGTGGTCATTCCCTATTTGATAGTGCATGTTATGGAGTAAGTATGAAACAGGAAAAATATTTACACTAAGGAAAAGAATTAGGTTAAATAATCATGCTCTAACAGGATTTCTATCACAGTAGTTCCCAATCTTTTCTTCATTATCCTCTCCCCCTAAGGAGCCTTTTGACCTTTTGTCCTAACCACCTCCATTTCCAATGCAAATTCAATACCACAGATGTACCTGTTCATAGGTGACAAACTATCATACTAAGTTTTGTTGTGTTAAGAGCTAATTTGTATCTCCTAGGAATAGCAATGCAAGCTTTAACAAGTTGGCTCTTAAGTTGATTTCTCATTATATAAATCAACAGACACTAAAACATATATACTCCAGGGAGAAATTCAATATGATTAATTTTCAGCAGTTTCCTCTAGTTCCTCAAAGAATTGTTAGAAAACAAAAGAGGAATAAAACCACAGAGATTAAATATAATGAACTGAGGTTAAATTACATTATTGTCCTAAATATAAGACTAGGAGAAAGTTGGCTGTGTTTTTATTGTTATACTCAGGTTCCAGTTCCAATTTATATCTGTATTTGCTAGAGCAGAAGTTCTCATACATTTTGCTCTCATGATCCTTACTCTTTTGTTTATGTGAGTTAAACCTCTGTGTACTGTAAGAATTAACATGATACTAAATAAAAACTGAGACTTTAAAAAAGTATATATTAGTGTATGGATTTAAAATAATAAACACCCCATTTACTATAAACATAGAATTTTTATTAAAAAACACCTTTTCAAAAATAATTAGTATAGTGACAGTTTTACATTTTTCACATCTCTCCCAAAGATCACCCCTGCACCCCCTCAACCCCATCTTACCAAAACATTCAATGTCCTTAGTTGGGAATGCAAGAGAAAGAGAAAAGATTCAAATATTCTAACACCAAGCCTTTTTCAGGGAAAAAAAAAAAAGTAACTAGTCCACCCTCCGCTCTCCAGGCCAAAACAAGTCTCATTCAAGAACCTGAGTCTTCAGTTTTACAGTTGCACTTTTAAATATGGCCAGTCATAGACCATGAGGCATTTGCATGTAATAGGTGAGGGGAGAAGTGTAGAACGAAGTACACAGAGAAAGCATAGGGAGAAGAAAAAATTCCAAACAACTACTGTTAATATCCTTAGAGAGAATGTATTATACCTATACCTACACTAAGACCATACAAAAGGTGCTGTGGTGGGGGAACTTAGGGATATACAATGATGTAAGTTGAATATAAATAATCAATTAAAAAAATGAACTGATCTAACACAATGGAATATTACTCATCAATTAAAAATGACAAATTTGACGATTTTATAACAACATGGATGTACTTAGAAGGAAATCATATTAGCAGAAACAAGTCAAGAAGAAAAAGACAGAAACCAAATGGCTTCATTAATATATGGGATACAGTGAAAAAATAAACAAAAGACTTGGGGGAAAGTCAAAACAAGCTAAGCACCAAAGCTGAGCAGGAGGGAAAGGGGGGGGGGGGA
>PVHY01003448.1:0-28234 GCA_004024945.1 Uropsilus gracilis | reverse complement strand
ACTGAGGAGCAGCAGATGCCAAATCAACAGTTCTCTGCCCTAGTGGATGAGCAATACTTGCTTATTGTTATACGTCGCAAAGGTTTTTATGATTTGGCAGAATTTTATGAAGGCTTTTTTTTTTTTTGCCAGGTGTGGTGGTGCATGCCTGCAATCCCAGCTACCTGGGAGGCTGAGTTAGGGATCATGAGTTCATGGCTTCAAGACAACCCTGGGCAACATAGTGAGACCTAATCATTAAAAAAATAAAAATGAAACTGAGTTAAGCAACTCACATTAAACAAACAGAATAAACTCCAAAACAGTAAAAGCTGAAATAAAAGAAACAGAAATTCAAGATACAACAGAGGACCGACCAATAAAACTAATAACTAGATACTGGCAAAGACTTAAGACATCTTGTGGCAAAACTGAGCAAGAAAAAAATGAACAGCACAAACAATTAAGAATGCAAAAAAGACCACAATCATGGAATACAGATTTAAAAAAAAAATACTATATTGAATAACTTCATTCCCCCATTTAAAACTGCTTAAATATTTTTTTACTGTTGTTTAACGAAATGGCTTAAAATGTGAATGTACAAGGAAGTATTCTAGAAAAAGTTGCAAAAACCATCTCAAGAAGAAATAGAAAACAATTCTGCCTTTTACCCACTAAAGAAAATGTCAATGTAAAAAAAATCAAGATGGTTGCTTCAGGAAAATCTAGCAAATAATCCTTTAGGAAATAGACTTTTTTACTGTAGAAACTTCTGGGGAAAACAAGGGAAGGAAAATGCCCTCATGGCATTGTGTGAGGTTGAAAACATGGTTTATGTAGTATGAGGAAGAAAAAACCACAAACCAATATTACTTATAAAAAAGAGTTAAAAATACGAACTACTATTCAACCAAATCCTATAATCTAGGCCATTTAAAAATATTTTTGACAGGCAGGCCCTTGGAGAAGAGCTCCAGCGCACTCCTGCCACAGCCTAAGCCATCCATGGGTGGTGGTGGGGCGAGTCCCCCTCAGGTTTTCTCCAACCTCAGCAGATCTGCACTAGGGATGAAGAATCCAGTCTCTCCAGCAGCAGCTATAATGCAGAGGAGAAGTATTGCCCTGGATGCACTCGCAACCTGGCTGTGATAAGCATAGTGCTGGGAGCCAAGGAGACAGAAAGGTGACACCAGCGACTGAGGTGACCTGTCAGATTCCTGCCTGCATTATCTCTGGCATTGGGGAATCAAACCCTGGGCCCACAGCAATGTGCAGCGTTTAAGGAACTCCCTCCTTTGCCACCATGAGTGGCTGTGACCCCATGGCAGAACTGCTGACGACAGAGAGGAGAGGAGCTGGACCAGCCACCTAGGGAAGTCTGTCCCTTCAGCGAACACCTCACCGCTTTTGGCTGGGAGTTACAATCCCAAACCCAGAAGACACAGAACCAGCAGCAGGTGACAGATGCCAAAAAACGATCCTGGAGAAGCCACCACATCTGCCCTACAAGTTCCTGCCTGGGTCAAACACAGACCAAGAGCTTGCAGGGAGAGGAATTGGAGTGACCAGAGTGGGGGAAGAAGGGGGAAGGGGAGGGGGGTGCGGTGAGGAATAAAGGGTACAATACATGAAAACATGACCAATGTTATATGATAATTACAAAATTAAAATATTTAAAAAACCACCAGAATCAGGAATATTGATACATTACTATCATTTACTCCTCAGATACCATTCAAGTATGCCAATTACCCAAGGATATTTTTTATAGAAAAGGATGTTCGGAACCAAGCATTATATTTTGTTGTCATGTTCCTTCAATCTCTTTAAGACCTAAGTAAAACCTAAAATGTCTTAGCACTATCAAAGATTACCAGTCCATTATTTTGCAAAATGTCTCTCAATTTGAATTCGGTATTTTCTCATGACTATATTCATGTTATTTTTTTTGACAGGACTACTACAAAAGAGATTTCTTCTCAGGTACCCTTATCAAGAGGTGCATGCTTTCAATTTGTTCCTTTATGGTTATTCCCTGATTATATGATTAAAATAGTGTGTGAATTCCTTAAACCACTTGGGTTCTGACTCAGCCTGCTAGAAGTGGCTGGCTATTATCACTTTTGATAAATCATTCTCCCTTCTCCTTTTGCTTAGACTCTGACATTCTATGCTAACTTGCCCCTCTAGCAGAAATACCCTCCTTTGGCTTTGAAGGGCCATGGAAAGATGTCCTCCCCCTCACCAACCACCCAAGGATGTCCTATTTATCGCACTTGGATTCTCAATCACCTCAATCCCCTCACTATGGAGCTCTCCTTACCCTAGTAGATCTCTGACTCCTGTCCCATAGAGTTGCTGCTCTATGTGGGTAACTTCTCTTCCCTTCCTCTGGGCTTCCCACATTTGCTCTGAGCCAATGCAGCAAACCTGCACCCACCCAGTAATCTATTTGACTCCACCCCACACAAGAGATTAGAACTGAATTATTCAGGAAGGGAAGAGGAAGGACTGCAACATTTAGAGATATAAATGTATCTTGAATCCACTTAAGAATCCACTTAAGATTTATTCTAGCAACCTGTAGTTTAAAATTAGAAAAAATCTGTTAACTTACCACAGCAACAAATCTAAAGGGGATACTAGTTATTTCAATAATTACCCCCAAATAGGACATAATAAAAATGCAATTCAGTCAAAGAAAGAAAAAAAACAAACAATATTTTTGCAACAATGAACATAGGGAAAGTTACTTAACGTGATAGATTATGCTGTAAAATCTATAGCAAACCTCAGAGTCAAATGTTAAAAGTATCTTCCTTAAAAATCACAAACAAAAAAATGCTTCTATTCACTGCTTTCCATTCAACACTACGGCTAACAAGAACAATTAGGAAAGAAGTTAAAGTAATAAAAGCTGGAAAGGAAAAATTAAAATGTCACTATTGCAGACAATGCATGCACAGAAGTACAAAAAAATCAGTGTAGTTGCAGGATATTAAACCAATACAATAAATCAATTCTATTCGCAAGCAGTTAGAAAATATAACTGTTAAAAAGAGCCTAGGAATAAATCTAACAAGATATCTAAGATTTTTTTCAGAAAAAAGTTATGTACTATATTTAAAGACATAAAAACTAAGCATAAATGTAACAATCACATTCATAGATGCAGGAAGGCAAGTTTAAAGATGGCAATATGACCCAAAGTCAAAGTAATGCAGATGAAATTTCCCCATAGGGTTTTTCATATTAACTTGACAAGATAATTCTAAAATTCGCAGTGAAGGCCAAGTCAATTTTGAAAAGCCAGATGTTAGCAAACTGCCCTAAGCACAAAGCAAGACATTCTAAAGAGAGAAATTAAGAGTGTGGTATCAGTACAAGCAGATGATAGACTAGACAAAGCTTTAAAACAAAGCTAGAAATATTAGAAGCTTGTATATAACTGCAGATATGCCATTAAAAATTCATGAGGAAAGTAGACTATTTTATTAATAGTGCCCAAATTATCTGCTATATAGAGTAAATAATTACAACTATTCCCAGTATTCAACAAAATTATATTCCATACTATTAAATGTCTAAATGTGAAAAGCAATACTTTAAGACTTAGAGCATAGGAGAATATCTCAAAATCTTGAAACTATCAACAGGCAATTAAGGATATAAGAACTATAAAATAACAATTACAGCTACAATATGAAACTTCCATTCATCTAAACTTCACAAAGTAACCTAAAATATACAGTGCTATAAACTCACTGTGTATTATAGCACTGTGTGTTATCTCACAACATGAAAACAAAAAGTTAAAGTTAAAAATGAGAATATTTGGAACGCATATTCCCAAATAATACATATTAATAAATTCTTAATATGAAAAATAACTTTCAAATCAGTAAAAATTTTTCCCTCCCTGCCTTTTTAAGATGTGGGGAAAGGATAGAAATAATTACCTGTATAATAAATTCCTAAATGAAGAGACACCCTATTGAATGAGAGAAAATACTTGCACTCCATAAAACTTATATGGGACTGTTATCAAATCTACAAAGAGTTTACACAATTCCACAAAAACAAAACATACAACCCAATCAAATGTGCAGAAGAATTAAAGATACTTCTCCAAAAAGGAAATGCAAACTGTCAACAGATACATGAGAAAAATGCTCAATATCACTTATAATCAAGGAAATTCAAATCAAAACCACAATGAGATACCAACTCACACCAATGAAAATGGACCATATTAAGACAATGGCAACAAAAATTGCTGGGAAACATGTGAGAAAAAGGAACCCTTTTGCACTGCTGATGGGAATGCAAACTGGCCCCATCGCTATGGGAAGTTATATGTAGGACCCTTAAGATAAAGAAATCTGAACTCCCCAAGACATGGAAATAACACAAATGCCCCCAAACTGATGAATGGCTGAAAAAGATGTGGTACATTTACACAATGGAATATTATGCATCAATCAAAGAAGACAAATATGTCATTTGCAGCAACATGGATGGAGCTAGAAGGAATCAGGTTAAGAGAAATTAGCCAGAAAGAAAAAGAGAAATACTCACTTATAGAGAGAATTGGTGAAAACAAACAAACAGGAAAATTTAAAGAAAAATTTAAAACTGCCAACAGAACTGAAGTATAGATCAAGGGAGGGGGAAGAGAGTAAAATTGGGAAAGGGGGAGGGCACAAGCAATAAAGAAGTTGCACTGGTGATAAAGTGATGGGAGAGTATCAGGATAAACAATGTAATATATACATATGTGCAAATAAAAAAATAAAAGAAATCTGCAATCCTATGTTTACTGCAACAATATTTACAATAACTAAGATATGGAAACAACCTTACTGCCCAATAACTGGTGAAAAGATTAAGATGTGGTATAAACACTCAATGTTACTACTCAGTGATTAAAAATGACAAACTCATGTCATTTCAGCAACAAAGATGGGACGTGGAAGGGATTATGCTAAGTGAAATATTTCAGAAATAAAAATAAAAATATTGTATGTTATCATTTATAGATGGGACACAGGGAAACCAAAAGAAAAGGAAAAAGACAAATCTAAGTTGACCATAGATCTGAAATGGGGAGAGTGGAGGGAGAAGGATCAAACAAGGGAGGAAGAGCACAAGGGACTTTGGTGACAGTTGACAAGTGATGTGGTGGTGGGAGAATTATAGGAGCTATATATGAGGGGAAAAAATCAAATATTGTTCAAAAAATGAACAATAATGCAATAAAAGTTTAAAAATGTTTCCCAGTTATTTAATTGTTCCTTTGAAGGATTTTCCTGTAATCTTCTTAAAAATATAGATTCACTGGCCTAAACCTCCATTTCCTGTTAAGTTTTCCTATACCAAGCATATGCATTCTAAATTCAAAAAGTTCTAGAACCTTCTATTGTGGTAACATTCACTCACAAGATAATGTTTGACACTGCCTCTGAAGGCACTTGAGTAAAGAATGTTGAAAGTAGGACATAACCAGTGCAGTTGGATCTTTTTTAGTTACTGTAAGACTTTAAGGTTAATGACTGTAAAAATGGATTGATTTATCCATATAAAACATATCCTCTATGTGTAAAAAAAAATTTTTTTTTTTTTTTTGAGACTAGGTCTCACTATTTTTGCCTATGGAACCACAGGCTCATGTTGCCCGGGGTACCGTGGACTCACGCAATCCCCAGCCTCAGTTTCCCAGGTAGCTAGGATTATAGGTGCATACCACCACAACCAGCAATTTTTTTGGCATTAGGTCTTGCTGTGTTGCCCCGGGTGGGACTTGAACTGCGATCCCCAAACCATGCTGCGACTCAATAAGCTGTCGCTTACAAGCACGTGCCACGGTGCCCAGCTAAAATTTTCTTTAAGGTAGAAAGATTTACTGTGAGGCACATGCATGCACACACACAAGAATCAACTGAAAGAGCTCTCAGTGACAAAGCATTACTGGATTAGAACCTAGCATATAAAACTAATGTCTATCCATACCTATGCTGTAGATGACTAAAAAGCAATGCAAGAGAAAAGACAAACCTCTGTGCAGAAGAATTCCAAATAATTAATCCAGAATTGGCTCTCATGTAAAATGCAGCATTTTCTCGCCTCTTAAATGTGGGCTGTAATAGTGACTTAGAGAGTCTAATGCAAGAATCTAGTATGAAACAGAACAGTAGGAACAGACAAACATACTTCGGGTAGATGATCAAGGTTAACATTAATAGTGTCACATTGTTGCGTGGCGGTGCATGCCTGTAATCCCAGTTACCTGGGAGGCAGTGGCTGGTGATCACTTGAGTCTGCGGGTTCGAGACAACCCTGGGCAACATAGCAAGACCTAGCCTCTTTAAAAAAAAAAAAAAAATTAAAAAAAATAAAGTATCACATTGATAATATGTACTCTTAGCATGACTGTGAGAACACAGTATCACTTTACTTCTGTGATCTTACTATCAAAACACCAAATCCCAGTTAATCAAAAGAAAAACATCACATAAACTGAAGCCCATTTTAAAAGATGATACTTGATTAGAACTCCTTAAAATTTAAAAGTCATCAAAAAAATGAAGGAAATCCGAGAAATCACCATACTTCAGGGGTCAGAGGAGATATAATAACTGCTTATATAATGTGGTGTCCTGGATCAGATCCTGGAACAAAAGAATTATTAAGAGGAAAAACTATGGTTCAGCCATGCTGCTGGGCCCTGAGCCCCCAGCTGCCCAGCCTGCCACGCTCCTTTTGGGGTTCGTGGAGCACAAGGCAGGGGTGCCCCTATGCCACCATACCACGAGGTGGCCAGGGAAGGCTGGGGTAACCCCGCCCACACACCCGGTTCAGCCATGCTGCTGGGCCCTGAGTCTCCCTCCCACTCTGGTCATGTGGGCTGGTGGAGGGGGTGGGGGGGATTGGCGGAGGGTTGTGGGTGGTAGGGGTCCATTCCTTCTGGTCTTCTCCAAATCTAGTCAACCCTCACCAGAAGCAACTAAACCAGCCACTCAACGGCAGTTGCACACGAATTCAGAGATAAAAAACAAAGAAGTATTCCGGAACAACAAACATGTCAGATCCATGGGACACAGGACTGTAAGACTGATTATAGAGATGAACTACATCAGAAATACAATCGCTGTGATCTACAACGATGGGAACAGAATTTCCCATTCAGAGATGCCTTCAGCGTGATCAAAGGACCCTCCCACTTAAAGGGATGAGGAAAGTCACAGGGATGGGCAGTGGCCCCACAACGAACCAAGCCAACCATCTGCCGGGGCCTATCTCGATCAAAAAAATGGGTGCACAAACTTTGGCCAGAGAAACGCATCCAACGCCAGTAACGAGAACTACAAAACAAAGAAGGAGCAAAATATGACAGAAGATGGGTCAGAGCAGCCAACCAGAAAGAAGGAGGTGGTGCTGAAAGAACACAATCATGTGTGAACTGGTGGCCAGCAGCAAAAAGACACTTGGAAAACTAAGCACAGGTGACTGTGTCCCAGGAAACCATGTTCACACCGGACAAAAGGACATTGCTACAGGAAAGAAGAGGAAGAACCCAGGGAACTAAAAATTAAACAATAAATGGCAGTGAAAGAAGAGATGGAGAAGAGATGGAGAGACCAGGGGGGTCGGGTGGGGGAGGAACACCCAAAAGGCAAATGTAAATAAAACTTATTCAATAAAAATGCATATTATTAAAATAAAATCTTAAAATGAAAAAAAAAGAAAAACCAAGGACAATCAGGTAAAAGGGGTCGACTGTACAGTGATGGATAGAAACTAGACTTTTGGTGGACACAGTGTAGCACATACAGATGTTGAGTTACAATGTTATGCCTCTGAAATCTAAGTAACGGTATAAAACAGTATTCATTAAAACTTTTTAAATTAAATTAAAGAATAAATCTAAATATAGTAGTGATAATATATCAGTACTGGTTTACTAGCTTTGACAAATGTATTACTGAAATGTACTAAAGTATTAATACAAATTTTAAAACTAGTATTTTTTAAAATCCTCATCATATTTCTTTTCAAATTTAGCATTTGGCTATTTTTATTTAAAAGAAAACAGTGAAGCTGGGCATGGTGGCGCATGCCTTTAATCCCAGCTACCTGGAAGGCTGAGGCTAGGGATCACTTGAGTCTGCAGGTATGAGAAAACCTTGGGCAACATAGAGAGACCTAGTCTCTAAATAAAAAATAATAATAATAATAAAACAGTGAAGTAAACATTCTAAAATAATCAGGCTATGCAGCTAGCCACACATTCTAACTTAATAATTTTTCTTAGAAATGCAAAGAAAAGTAAGCTAGAATATGGACATTCTAAACATTTTTAGCATAGATAGATTTCTAAAACTTTAAATAATCACCTAAGTGTCAATTAATACAGTTGCAAGTATTATCTGATCTGTTCTTTCCTATCCCTTCCACTGAAATATTTATAAAATCACCCTTGACAGTGTGTGTGTGCATGCATGTGTGCATGCAATATACAATGTTTGAAAGTTTCGGTAACCTAGAATACTGTAAAAGTCAGAATTCTGAATAAATTAAAGCATAGTATCCTATAGCATAAATCCAGGAATATGGGTAACAGACTTCTAGCTATCTGCCAATGAATATCTTTACCTTAGAGATCCCTCTCTTAAAGAAGGTACCAAAGCAACTTGAGTTGTCTCCCTCCCCTTAACATATCTGACCACTTGTATACACCTATTTCCAGAGGTATTCAGGAGATTACAACTTCTAGTGTAGTACAGGATGTACAAAATGTAATCCTATGTACATATTCTGCCCGAAAAAAAATGGAGAGAAGCACCCAGACTTATGGAATCAAAAAGAACCAAACTCACTCTGGGGAAGTTGTTTTTAAGTACTATTCCTGGCAAACTATACATTACTCAGAATATCCAGAATAAATTTTTCCAGACATGTTTTGTTTGACTCACAGTATTTTGAGGCCCCCCCCCCAATTTTTTTTTGAATTAGTTGTCAATTTCAACATCAATAACCAGGAAGTTATATTCAATAATATGGATTTCAACTTGTTCTCAAAAAACTCAAACGATCCAGCAATACTGAGCCCAAACTTCCATGTAGTCAAAATAAATTGGTAGGTAACAGTTGGCAAATCAGAGTAGGAGTTCTATGGTTCGTCAAGTCTCTTTCCATACCCAAGTCATTCACTTACTTTCCATTCAAGTTTATAGGCATGCAATGTTGTGATAGCTGGGAGAGAGAGGCCAACAGTTAAGTAGCAGAAAGCAGCTTTTAATCAGGAACACCAAACTACATTAAGTGGTTAGTAAAGATCAAACATTTGTCCATGGAACAGGATCATCTAAACCTTTTAGCTTATCTGGCTGTGGACATGCATATTTTCAGGTTGTAAGAGGTTAGCCTTGTAATCTAGAGGTTTTTTTAATGGTCACTGACATTTGCCATGACTGACTTTGGATCCCTAGTTAGTAACACTTTTTATGTATTTAAGTCAAAAAGGACCAATCGCTTGCTTAAGCTAAGCAATTTTTCTGGAAATATCTGATTTTTGATATCACAATTAGAGATTTAATAAATACCACTTGGATGAAAATAGTATTATTTGTTCACATATTAGCTGGAAAAGACTAGAGAGATGATGGCATAACTCTTCAGTTCACAAAAATTATGCGTATCAAAGACTCCAGTCTGACCCTATTTACCCACCTCATAAGGCCCTGCTGCTAATGTAATGGGAGTTAGAAGTTTTGAGTTCTTGCTTTCACAGAAACTGAGTTCAGAAATATAGGAATTCTTTGACGTGGATTCAGAAAGAAACCAAAAGGGTGGATTGCCTCTTCAGAGACTCTTCCATTCCAAATTAAACTTCCCCCAATCTATTTTCTGATCTTTATTATCTACTTGAAACCCAACCTACTTAAAAATACCCACATACATGATCATAAATTAGTCTGTATGATCCTTAACAGCTAATTAAATTCTACAGTACTTATTTAGAGAATAGGAGATTTGAATGAGGCTACAAAATGAGGCGCACAGAAATATGAGAACACTGGCTACTTGGGGAAACAGGGCAGGAGAAGGAGGGGGAATGAAAATGAGGTGATGACAAATGAAAATCAGAAAATAACCCACAACTATTACTACTAAATTGGACAGTAACCTTGCCTAATAGTAAGAAAACTGGTCGGAACCTTTCTTTCCTGTATGGCATCCTGTTCTTAGAATGCAAGCTACACATTGAAAGCATACAACGAAAGTTCAACAAGACTTGTGTCATGAGCCTGCAATTTTACCTCCATAAATAATTTAGAACTATAAACTATTTTTGAGGTCCTGAAAGAATATAAAAAGTCCACCAATAAAATTAAAACTACTACTTCGCTAAGTTGCCATATCATGCCAACTGGAGAAGCCCTTTTAAAAAAAAAAAGCCGGGCACGGTGGCTCGTGCTTGTAAGCTTCAGCCTATGAAGCGGCCGGGGCTAGGGATGGCGGTTCGAGTCCTGCCTGGGGCCCGTAGCGAGACCTAGTTCCAAAAAAAATAGCTGGGTGTGGTGGCACGCGCCTGTTGTCCCAGCTACCTGGGAAGCTGAGGCTGGGGATTGCTTGAGTCTGTGGTACCCCGGGCAACGAGAGCCTGCGGTTCCATGGGCAAAAATAGCAAGACCTAGTCTCAAAAAAAAGAAAAAAAAAAAAAAAAAGGCAATCAATAAATTTCTTAGTTAAAAGAGAATATGTCTATTTGTCATGCTGCATTCTCTTGTGGAGGCCATACTGAAAGGGGGAAAAATGTACCTGACAGCAATATACATTGTAAATTATTTTCATCCCTACTATTTTTACCATTACAAAGAATTCTATTTTCCTTTACATGATTAGATTTACCGCCTTACAATTACAATCTTTCTCTACTAAATCGTACGTGTCAAAGACTTGCATAACATGCTTTGTATTGCAGGGGGAGACATTCTTATTTCTAATTGTATTGAAAACCATTTTTTCTTTTCAAAAATACTCATTATCTATGTAGTTACTATGAACTAATATTAAAAAATATTGGGCTCAAGCCAGGCATGGTGGTGCATGCCTGTAGGTGGCAGCCTAGGAAGCCAGGGCCAGGGATCGTGGTTTGAGTCCCGACAGGGACAAGTAGCGAGACCTAGTACCCAAAAAATAGCTGGGCATGGTGGCACGCACCTGTAATCCCAGCTACCTGGGAAGCTGAGGCTGGGGATTGCTTGAGTCTGTGGTTCCCCAGGCAACATGAGCCTGCGGTTCCATGGTCAAAAACAGCGAAACCTAGTCTAAAGAAAAAAAAAAAAAAAATATATATATATATATATATATAGGGCTCTTTCACAGAAATATCATTTGCTTTAAAATTTACTTAGAAAAAAATTTTGTTTAGAATACTAACCAGATAAATGTTCTACCATTAATATCAACATCTCAAAGCCCGGGGCCTTAGTTTTATCTGTAATAACATCTCTACCCAAAGTTATCAGAAACAATCAAAGAAGGCTGTAGGAGCAAGACATAGGAAACCCATTAACAAGATTCTATTGTCCTGTTGTTTTATGGATTTTCAAATATATATATATATACTATATATAATATGCAAATTCATTACTTCTGTATATTTGAAAAGGCTAGTAGATATGGCAAACTTAACAAATGGTGCTATAATTTTAATATTTACTCTTATTCTTCAATGTCTAGAATGATGATCTATACACATACACAAACAGATATCTTATAGCTTCAGAGAATAAGCTAGAATAGAATGAGGGCATTCTTTTGTTTTAACCCAACCTCAAGCTGGAGAAATTTTAAAGAGAAAATTTACAAAACTGTCATTTGTTAATTTGTTCAAAAAGAAAATAAATAAAAGACCAAATGTAGAGCCATGAATTTGCTAATAAGTTGAAAAGTTCTCAGCTGATGTTTCATGATTGTTAAAGTATGATGCTTAACATGAATATACTTACAGAAGTATTCCATTCCCTCATCTCAACAATTTTTTGAGACCAGTGATTTTTAAAAACCATCATGCCACCAGAATGCATAACTCCACTGACAAACATGGCATTATCTTTTTTATACCAGAGTTCATTTCCATGGACTAGCTGATGACCCAAATAAGTCATATATGTGAAGAGAAAAAAATACTGGTACTACTCTACAGTTTTTATGCATAAGGATAGTAAGAAATTTAATTCACTTAGCCTATTGCACCTGATAGAGTCTAATCAAGAAATGGAAACTATACAGTAATTTGAACAAGGAAGTTTCACATAAAGTATTATTAATCACAGAGGAGTATCTCTATAATATACCACAGGGCTGAGTGAGAGTATCCAAGAAAAAAAACAAACTTGAAATTTCAACCTTCTTGGAGAAGGTGAGACTGCAGCCCACTGGATGGCAAAGAAGTTGGCCGAGTTGATTTGTCTGGGTCTAAGAGACTTGCAAGTGAGCACAGGCAAGTAAGATAGTGGTGGGACTGATTGCCAACAGTGCCTGCAAAGGGAAGGCCATAGGAAAAAAACCTCCTGTGGTGTAAACAAACATGCATGGCTATTTGGTGTGTGGGTTCCTGACTCTCCAGCAAACAGTTATCAGGTCTGAGGTGTGTCATGCCCATGCCAGGAGAACTGTGGAAGGATGGTCACTAAGTCAGGGCAGGAACTGTGAACTTACGAAGTGTCTGTCTACTCTGGGCACTCATCTAGAGCAGAGAACCACTGAATGTCTCATGTCCACACACTACAGTCATGCAAGGAAAAAAACGAAACAGAAGCCTAATCCTGTGCAGTATTCCTTCAACATCCTCCACTGACAAAGCTTAGTATCATGCAAAGAAAAAATACTTAACAGGCCATGCCCCAGTATTAACAAAGCATGTAATAAAGATATGACTTAGACTTGAGAAAGAATCTGATAAGTGGCATTATCAAGTCTTAGGGATCTTCATAAGGGGTAAAAACATGAACTAGAAATACACAATACATTATATTTGACTAAAAGTGAGTATGAAAAAAAAATCTGACTGGGCCACTACTGTCACTTCCCTAGCATACTCTGAGAATAGGGAGAAATAAATCAGGTAGTTATTTAAAAGTAATACATTGGCCGGGCATGGTGGCGCATGCCTGTAGGTGGCAGCCTAGGAAGCCACAGCCAGGGCCAGGGATTGCAGTGTGAGTCCTGCAGGGGACACGTAGTGAGACCTAGTCCCAAGAAAATAGCTGGGCGTGGTGGCACGTGCCTGTAATTCCAGCTATTTGGGAAGCTGAGGCTGGGGATTGCTTGAGTCTGTGGTACCCTGGGCAACGTGAGCCTGCGGTTCCATGGGCAAAAATAGCGAGACCTAGTCTCAAATAAACAAACAAACAAACAAACAAATAAATAGTAATGCACCTCAGACATTTCAGTTACTCAAGAATAACAAAATATGATTTCCAAGCAGCGTATACAATGGATCACAATAAAAAAAAGTGTTTTTTCTATTATTATATCCAGAACATGAACTTTATTATTTAATAAGCACTCAAATATATAAACCGAGAAAGTACATGTGTGCACATATAATTAACATACCTGTATTAGCGTTTCATATTCAAGTGTTTACTGAATCCAATTAAAACAAATTGAGGGCCACTGATCTAGACAATGTGCCTATTCCCCCATGGAATTTAGGTCCTTCTTTGTACCAAAGAAGCCAAATACTTCAAAAATACAAATTTGTTTCTTCTTACTCCAATAAATAACAGATCTTAGTCATATTTGAACATTAGAAACCAATTTCTTCAACAAGCTGCTTTCACTACAGTTCACAAACATGTATTGATTACCCTTTAAAGACCCATACAAATTAAAAAATACTCAAAAAAACCCTTACATAAATACACAAATTCAAAACTAATGAAATTCACATTACTACGAAACAAAGACGCCTAATTAACATACTCTTAAATAGGCTATCACTCAAACTTCACCACAACAGTAAAATATATTCCTTCTTGCTCTTCCCTTAAACTTCATTTCAAATGATTAAAGTTTATTATCAAACATTTGTATCCTAAAACTAATCTCAACAATAAGCTCCTACACCTTCCTCCAAGAGAAAATACCTTACTTTGTTTGGGCTTGCTTTTTAAGAATTAAATTGCACTCATTTCACTTGGGCAAGTTATTTTATTTTCTGTGCTTCAGCAATCTCATACATTAATAGGGATAGTAACTATTTCAGGGAATTATAGGACTAAATGAGTTCAACTTTTTCAATTCTCAGTAACTCCCTTTCTTATTTCTTCTCCCTCTTCCTCTTTCCTGCCCCCTCTGCCCCCCCCCTTTCTGGAACACTGCCAGCATTTAATAAACTATTACGCAAGCAACTACTTCGCATACCTATATTTATTTTATAACAATTATTTGAGCAAACTGAATCCTTTCCCACTGTCAGAACTGAGATGAAATTAAGAGTAGCCAGAAGGAAACCTATTTCAGAAGAAATGGCCTCTTAACAGCACAAAGTTCGAAACCTATTTCAGAAGAAATGGCCTCTTAACAGCACAAAGTTCACTCCCCCATAACAACAATTAAAACCACCTACTCAAGGGAAGAAGAAATAATCATTCAACAAGACTTAATTACTGTGCTTTAGTGAAATAAGGCATGACCTCTGCTTTTAAGGAGATTCGATTCAGGGAGTGAACAAACAAGCACAATACAGAAAAACATACACGGTCCAATAAAAACAATCTCCATTCTTTTGGAAAAACTCATGAAAGTGTAATAATGCCTAATATTTGTATCACAGACAGAGAGAGAGAGAAGTATGTGGAGACGTAAGTTGAGAAAGAAGGGGACAAACAAAGCAGGCTAAAGCAAAAGGACTGGGGATGTGTAAACTATGGATGTGTAAATTGTGGTGTAAGAACAGACCAGAAAGTCCTGAGGCTACAAAAAAATAAGAGCTGGTCACCAGGCAGTGAGTGTGGTGAGCTGGGAGTCAAGTCATGAAAGTCACTGAATGTATGGCTAGTGAGCAAGAATTTTATGTTCACAGAATGGAATTTTACGTGGTGCTTACTAATGTGATGGGCATCATGCTGCTGCCTCATTTAATCCTCACAACCCTATCAAGTAAGTACTGTTTTCCTCACTTAGCAGGCTAAACTGAGTTCATAGCTTAAGTGATAGCTCTGGGGTTTCAATTCATGGGGGTCATGTGAGAAATCTGAATTCTTTAACACTATGTGGCCTTTTAAAGTCTTTAAAAATATGATATTCTTGCTTTGCAAAGATAACTGATGATCTCAGTGACACTACAAAAGATGATATACACTGGAAAAGAAATGAATAGAAGACAAAAAGTAACTTCATTAAAAAAATTTTTGTTGAATTTCCTGTTGAAAGAAACTAAGTGAGCACTAAAGACACATCAGTTTTAATTTTAAAAAAAAGATACAAGAGACAGGCAAAAATAAAACTGACAGAACTTGATGCCTGGGTTATAGGGGTGATAGGAGGAGCTAAAAAGAACTCAACTTTGAAAACTAAGTTTGGGTGGGGAAAAATGTCACATACACAAAAAACAAGCCATATTTTTGAAGAGAGTTAGGGGAAGGTGCAAAGGAGAAAAGAATACGATCTGAGACATGTTTGTTAGAAGAAGCTACTATCTATAAGGAAGAGTTCCAGAGGGGGTTGGAAATAGGGGCCAAGAGCTGAGAGTGTTAAGCCCTAAAAGTAGAGATTCCCGTAAGTGCTGTCTTGAATCAGTAGCAGATACTGTCAGAATGGAGGACTGCTGAAGATCAGTATCTAAAGCACAGTTTATCAGGGCATCAGGAGTCACTGTCTGATGGGTGTTTGATGAAATGAAGAGGTGGTAAAAATAGTTAAAGGTTGCTAAATGAAGACTGAAAGGAACAATGTGGAAATGGCAACCCCTCCACCAAACTGAGAAATTATGGACCTAGTCCCCTAAAAATTCATTAATACTAGCTAATAATTGCTGTATACCTTGAGCAGGTGAGCGTCAATGATGAAAATTAAGTAGCAGTACTCACAAAGGTAGGAGGAAATAGGAAAATAGGAGATGAGCTTTAGATGGGGTCCTGGACATTTCGAAAAGCCAAAAGTAGCAGCCCATTTCACTTGTAACCGTGACATGAGTCCAATATTGCCAGATCTAATGTTCCAAAAACCAGTCAAACATCTTCAGTTCACCACAAGTCTGTAATTTCTATAATACTGAAATTTCAACTTTCTTAAAAACAAAGTAAACACCAGTTATTAGTAGCCCGATGAGCTGCTGGATTACTACTGGGGTCTGCTATTAATAAAGTAGCACAGATACACAATCAAGTGACTTTAAAAAAATATTTTCTTCAGTGTAGTGAGGAACAGAACCCCAAATACAATTTTAAGAAATGAAGGTAAAAAATATTTTATCTCTCCAAGAAGCCTGGCAATCAAGACTAGAAACAACAGTTAAGAAAAACCTTTTTCAGAAGTCTTACACGTGAAGTTAGAGGAAAGGAAGTGATGTGGAGACAGATGACCAACAAAGCAAAAAGACAAGGAACATCTGCTGAAGAACAAGTGTGACAGAGAGAAAAATGATACAAAGAGGAAATTTGCTGTAAAAGTTCCCCGAGGCAGTGGGGATCAAGTGCACATAAGAAAAAATTCACGTTGGAAAGGCAACAGTCACTTCTTTGAAGAAAATGCAGTATCTAGGCCGTAATGCCTGGAGGGAAGGCCTTGGGTAGGTCGCATCCTCTCGTCTAGATGGTGCAGTGGGGTGCAGGCTAGCAGCACCCCACCTCTGCAGGCAACCAGGTCACCCCGGCTGCCTCCATGCAGCTCAGGGCTCTACCCCTTCCACCCTGGGTTCTGGTGGGAACCCAGGGGCCACACCCCTGGGTTCCAGGTGGGGATCAGGTGGGGTTTTAGCCCCATCCAGCAGCAGAGGGTTGTTGCACAGGGAAGCCATCTGTAGCCCGGATTGGCCAAGGCATATTGTCCCCAGCTCCCAGCTGAAGGGGATCTTGGAAGGCACAGGAAAGGCCATCCGGGCCCCACCCCCACGCATGGAGGTACAGGTGGGGGGGGGGGAATGCCCCTTCCATTTCACTCCACTCCAGCCAATCTTCAGCAGGAGGAAGAACATACATAACACAAACCCCATCATAAAACGGGTGAGGAACCAGGTAAAAATCCAGCCCACAAGCCTGAGTTGGACACAGCAGATGGACAAGTGAAAGAACCAGTACATGCGAGACAGGAGAATCAACTATGGAAACATGATGTCACTAAGCGCATCTATGCGTTCACCCGGTTTGGAAGACCCAAGACCTCATTTCGGAGATGTCTTCCAGGAGAGCAAGGTGTCCCTCCCCACACCACATGGGAGGAAAGGAAAGCCGAAGACTGGGGACATGGGTCCCACAGCAAAGCTGCAAACTGAGGCAGAGTTGATGAATCTACAATGGTTAAGTACAAATGCTTGTATCCACAGAGAAACTTCTTCACCAACACCGGCAGGGGGTGAGACCCCCTAAATCTGACGCCAGAACCATAAGGTAAAGCAGCAAAACAACAGAGTTGGGATTGGAGAAGACAGCCTCCAAAGAGAAAGCATGGACAGAACACAAATAAATATAGACTGGCTGCACAGCGCAAACTTAAGACTGAAAACCTACCAGCAAGGGCTCGCCTGGTTCCAAGAACACAGTCCCTCACTCAATGAAAGAACACTACCACAGGAAAGAAAGACTAATGGACTTAACACAAACTAGCAAACAACAAAGAGCGGGGTGTGAGAGAATGGGGGGGGGGGGAGTACAGGGGCAGGTATCCTAAAAAACCACTTACTGAAGATGTGATTGAATAAAAACAAAAATTTAATTAAAAAAAGTATGAAGTATCTAGAGAAAATATGACATGAACGTAGTTTGAGGAAATGTTTAAGAGAACTCAGGTATTAATACATTTTCAGAAAGAATTAAATATTAGCACTGAATGTATTTGTGAAATTGTGTGTACGTTCCACTGTTATTTAATATTCGTTCCTCTGATGAGGTACAATTTCCCCATTCATATTACATAAACATCAGTGTCATGTCTTGTAATGTCTTGAAGAAGTTTGCCAGTTTTGAATCTTGAATCCCAAAGATTAAAACTCAAGATTTTAAATCTCAGATACCAAAAATTGAGTTTATTTAATGTGCCTTACTATATAAGGTAAATATGAGCATGATTAAAATTCTCTAAGCAGTAAATAAAGGCCAGGGTAGTGGTGCGTGCCTGTAATCCCAGCGCTGGGTGACTTGAGGCCAGGGATCTCTTGAGTCTGTGGGTTTGGGACTACCCAGGCAACATAGGAAGACCTAGTCTCTAAAAAAAAGAAGGGAGGGGGACAGTAAATAAGACATATAAATGTATTTAATGGTGCTTTTATGTCTCTATGGTAAGAATGGTCATTATTTCTGGGAGAGCACAGGAAACAAGAGGAATAAGGGGAAAAACACCAATTCAGGAAGAAAATGTCAGGAGAGAACTATGCTTGAGCTTCCCTTACAACCTTTGGTGATAGTGCTGCTATATTCTATATTAGGACTTGTCAAAGTGTTCTGCAGAGGTAACTTTATTTTAGACAAGTAATATTTAGTGAGCAAAGCTTCTACTATTTTCTTGAGTTTGTTAAAACCCATCTAGATGGCAAGGCATTAAAAAGTATTTTACTAATACCAAATATTCTTTCACATTTCATATCTTCTTTCCTTAAATGTATTAATAGTAAACATTTACTGTGAACTACCAGCATCATAATATGTAAAGTGCTCAGCAAGCATTAATCACAATATCTGCTTAATCACAATAGCAGATTATTATCATTACCTTGTCTACAGAAGAAGGACACACAAAATCAAATCATAGTTCTAAATCCTTTGTTATTATTAATATGAGTTTTCTCTAATCCCCAGTTTCTCAAATCCAAGGCTTAAATTTTTGGACAAAAGGTAAGGTTTCAGTTGCAAAGCCAAAAACCTCCTAGGTTCATTTACATACATCAAGTAATACGTTGCCCACAATCCCATGTTTTTAAATTATGCAAGGCCATTAACATATGAAACATCAAAGGTGTTTGCAAAGGTAGTCCCTAAGTGTAAATGAAAATGTTAACAACAATCATTTTAAATAAACATTCCTCCAATTCTTCTTATAACAAAGGTAAGCATCACCTCCATTTCAAAGGTAATGAAAAGAAAAATTTTAAATGATTAAGCCAAAGGTCACAGTAAACAATTTTGTGAAAATTAAAACCAGTGTCTTTAGAATCCCAAGACTAATTCACAGATTCTAATATGCTGTCAAGCAAAATAAGATCTATAAAAGCTGATTCTTGAGGAGGGAATTAAAAAAGACCAAACAGCACAAGTACTTTCACTCAAGATAAGTAAATCCTCAAAGGTCCTTGAGTGTTAAAAATAATTTCTCTTAGGCAGACTTGCAACATTAGGTTGTCTTTTCAGAAATATTTTATAAATAGGTCACGATAAATTTGACTCATTTCTTTCCAACATTTTCAGTTTTAAATACTAAGATTAATTCCTAATCACTAAAGATGCAGTATTTAGGACATGAGCATTTAGAAAAATTTTCCATAAAATATCTTCATGCTGATGAACTTCATGATTAATTTGAGAATATAAATTTTATTCACAATATTATCCCACTTTAAACAGGCAAATTTTTAAGCCAGGGAGTGGTGGGATGCACCTGTAATCCAAGCGCTTGGAGGCAAGAGGCCTGGGATCGCTTGAGTTCGTGGGTTCAAGACTACCCCAGGCAAAACAGTGAGACCTAGTCTTGACAAACAGCCGGTGTGGTGGTGGGCACCTGTAATTCCAGCTACCTGGGAGGCTGAGGCTGGGGACTGCTTGAGTCCATGGGATCAGGACTACCCTGGGCAACATAGCGAGACCTAGTCTCCAAAAAAGGGCAAATTTTTCAAAACTTAAAAAAATTTCCCCTGAGGTTTAAAATAAAGTTTTACAAACATACTACATGAATTGTAGTAAGTGACCAGATTCAAATAACTAAGGTATCAATATTAATAGATATTTTACCACATTATCTTTTCTTTTGAAATTGTGAATATTTTTGATCAGAAAATTAAAAATAAAAATTTGTAAATATACACTGACAAGATTCCCAGTTTATTGTTTCCCCTGCCCCTGGCCAAGATTCCTAGTTTAATGATAATGGATCATCAAGAAGTAAAATTTTCCGTATGTACTAGAAATAATTTGCTCTCAAAATCACAAATATTTGATTCAATTAACATGGTAAAAATACTAAAGGATTTAATTTGAATATTTTATATGGCAGATTTCTCGGTAAAACTTATTAGCACCATTTTTTTTTTTTTTGGAGACTAGGTCTCACTATTTTTGCCTGTGGAACCGTAGGCTCTCGTTGCCTGGGGTACCACCGACTCAAGCAATCCCCAGCCTCACCTTCCCAGGCAGCTGGGATGACAGGCGCTCACCACCACGCCCAGCTATTTTTTGGAACTAGGTCTCGCTACGGGCCCCAGGTGGGACTCGAACCGCGATCCCTAGCCCCTGCCGCTTCATAGGCCGAAGCTTACAGGCATGAGCCACCGTGCCCGGCTTAGCACCACTTTTAACTTTGGATTTTAAATTTAGATTATCTCTTTCTAAATATAAAACTGATATTTAGGTCTTATGAAGTTAACATATATCTATGTCAGGCATCACCAGAGATGTTCCACATGAATACATTATCCAAATATTTTAACTTTTTAAAGAACTACTTATGCCATTTAACCATGTTTCTCAGTCTTCCTAAACAAATGCCTTGTAATACTTCAACATTTTCTGATTCAGTGTCAAACTGAGTATTATATAGATGTGAAGTTCCTGAGACAATTCGTATAAACTGAGACATTCAAATTGACTAAAAGATAGTGTATTGACGTTTGCCTCCATGATCTCAGAAGTCTTCAGTTTAACAACTCAATGTTAATAAACTCTCTCACAACATATTGCTCTGAACAATGATTCTCTTCCTCTTCAATCTGTTGGGTCTAACCTCTAACTCCAAACTCTATCTTCACTCCTGCCTTATTTCTTCAGACAAAGGAAGCATGAACTAAATATTTATAACCTAGAGAGGAGCTCATATTTGAACTCAGTCATTTGGTTTCTACTATATAACAAAGTCACAAAGGCAGTAAAATGAATAGTTATAACCTATGACAAATGAACAGTACAATTTGGATGGAAAAGAAAAGTTCCTGTTGAACAATGAAAGGACAAAAAAAAAAGTAAGTAATAAATGAGCAAGAGCTCTCTGGTCAACATAGAATGGATTTTATCTTAGTCACCAGCATTTCTTAAATTGGGTTCTGTATACATATTCCTGGGTTTCCAGCATTCACTGTTAACAAATGTACAGCTGTATTTTAATTTTGATGTGCCTAAATAAAATGTTACAGTGTTCTCAATCGACTGCAATAGGTTACTTTCTAACTGATAAGCCTGTCCCTTACTCCGCTAACTACCTAAGTGAGCCCAATGCACCCCACTAAAATCTGTGTCTTTCGAACTGCAAGTTATAACCTATCAAGTATACCAGAAAACCAAGAGTTTTTCCTAGTAATAATCAAACATAGAATGCATCATAAATATTAAGGATAACTGTTGCTTTCTGATAACTTTGTTCCACTGTTGACAACTCAGTGGCAAAATGAAAAAAGCTCTAACATCTCCAACACACACTCTTGGGTTTTCATGACCTATCCAATTTGGTAAACACTATTAAACTACTAAACCACCATTGAGAGAGGGAAAAAAATGGGAATTTGAGCAATTTCACAAATTGAAAGGCTGAAAGCAAGTTTATCTGTTGAGACTACCACAAGGAACTAGAATGCTATTATTAAGCAGCAGACAGTGTAGACTACAAAACACTAAGTTCACACTATATTAAGTTAAAGAATCACAGCAAATAAAAAAGAGCATTCAAAAAATTTTCCAAAGTCACAATGCTGGAGCAAGACGCCCTTCTACTTAGAGACTGAGGTGAAAATTCAGGCACAAAGATACCTTTTATCAATCCAAGAAAAAAGGGGCATTTGGAGATGTGTGGAAATTGCTTAGCAGTAGCAGGGTTGGTTTGTTTTTTTGGGGGGAGGGGGTATGACCTCTAGAAGTACCTGGAATCATAGTGGTTTGGGAATAAAATGAAAAGGGATGTGTGGTTAGACTCTTTCAGAATGGTCCCTAAAGAAGCCCATCTCCCTGTACCCAAAAAGAGGTTGAATTTAACCAACTGCTGTGGCCAATGGGATACTGGCAAATCTGACACAGAGCTGTGACAAGCAACTGTACAACACAGGACCTCTTTCTTGCCGCAATATAGATATCCAGGCTACTTAAAGAGGATGAATGGAACGGAGATGAGTCAATCAAACTGAGGTCCAGAGACTAATTCACCTGACAACTAAAAGACCTATATGAGTAAGATTATCTGGGATCATCCAGACTCAGAAAACCTGCCAGTTCACCGTAGAACCACCAAAAAAACTGACAGACTTGAGAGTAGCGAAAAATTACTATTCTTTTAAAGTCTCTAAATTTTCAGATATTTGTTATAGATCAGTAACTGACATAGGATTACTAAGAAGAATCAAAAGGTGGTAATATTCTCAATTTTATATCATAACCCCAACTTGGAAGGGTTTTTGTAGTTATATTTATCTACCCTTAGGAGATTAATAAAAACTCCTGTTTGGATCTTAAATCCTTAGTTAAATTAAGTTCTAAGTGCTCTAGTTCTTTAAATTAATTTCACTTATACTGTATCATAACTTTACTAAGAGTGTTGTTTCACTATTTATACACCAGATTTTATAAACTCTTTGAAGGCAAAAATACACCCCATAATTCTCCATAGTCCCCTATTGCTCCTACATAAGTATTTAAACATTTAATTAAAATTCAGACATTAATTGATTGAATTTTAACAAAATTTCTAGTCTAAATATAAGTCTCAAAAACCATGCAACTTTTGTAATGTAAAAGGAAGAGAAGGTAACATCATTTTCTGTAACTCAGTCTGAAAAGAATCAAGAGGCTCTCTTGGAAAATACGTTGAAAGTTACCTTGGGATATGTGACAATAAGCAAACTTTCCATTTTATAAATGAGACTAATGGTATATTGATTGGTTAATATTATAAGTTGGATTTATTTGTGGAAGTTGGGAAAAATAAGGTGATGTCTCAATTTTGACACAATCTCAAGGAAGCAGTTTCACATAGTTAAGAATATATTTTCAAAATTTTTTGGTTTTGCAGGTCAGTTATATGAAAATTATGAAAGGCAATTACAGAACATACTTCCCCCATTTAAATCTAGGACTAAAACATATCAGGAAAGAGACAAGCAAGACTTGGTAAATCTTTCCTTTGCTAAAACTGGTATAAGCATTTTCTAGAAAGTGAGATTTAATATCTCCAGCATGCAGTCATACTAATTATGAACATGTAAAAGTTATTTCCCCTGAGCATTATTTAAATTTTTGAAGTTTAAATGACTTATTACTCCCTTAATACCTAAAGTAATTATCACTAATTAACAAGCAAGTCTTCTTTCCTTCTGATTTGAAGTGTCCTACAAATTAACTTCAGACACCCTCTGATAATCAAAAGGGGGAAAGTCTAATTAAAAAAAAGTTTAAACATTTTAAAAAATTCTTATCAAAATGAAAGCTACACAAAATACAGATAAAAAAATCAACTCTCATCACAAAGGGGAAACATAATGTACACAAAAATATTTAAACCACAGTTTAATACTTGGTAGCTTTCCTAACAGTTTCAACTTGGTTTTTGTTTCTTAAACCAATAAGGCATTAAACAATAAAGACACTGAAAGTTTTGCTCAAATCCCATCTCTTCAGTAGACTGATACCCCAAGGCCTGAAGTGCCTAGTAGCAGCTGAGTTACTACTATACAATTTGAAAGTCACAGATTTACATCTACATCTATGGAATGATTACAAAGATACATTTCTGGAGAAAACAGCAAGATGCAGTGTATGGTATATCCTTAAAAAAAAAAAAAAGATGGATAAAAAATACTAGGGACTGCTTATGAAAGCTGAGAGAGGGTCTGAAATTGAAAAGCTTTTTTTCTGTCTCCACTTTCTCACCATTTGAATGTTTTAAAACAATCACAGTATACTACAGTTCCAATTTTAAAAAGTAAAGGAAATGAATTAATATACTGCCTTTTGATATTTCTTTAACCGTCATCCTGAAATATTTCAATCCTACCATAGTAATTTATAGCTTACTAGAATCTCCTGTATCTCATACTTTCTAACATCTAAACAGAAGAGTTGCATTAAAGGTTTTCTTTTAAAAGTACAGAATTTCAATTGTAACAAAAGGTCAAACCTCTATTTTAATTGAAACAATTAAGAATGCTAAATTTGCTACCCTCTTAAAGCCAGCAAAGTGAATTGCTTGAGTAATTGTTTAGAACAGCAGTCCACCCTTATTCTTGGGAGGAAAGAATACATACCAAGACACCACCCCCCCCCCCAGATGCTTAAAACTGCTGAGTACCAAACCCTGGACATACTGTTTTTTACCTTTATATACTATAAGTTTGGCATAATAAGAGATTAACAATGATAACTAACATATACTGTAATAAAATGTATGTGCATGTGGTCTCTCAAAATACACTGCACATAGTATTTTTGGAACAACTGTCTGCAGTAACTGAAACAACAGAAAATGAAACAGGAAAAGTGTGCGTATACTACTGTTATTGCTTGTGATTTCTGTAAAAGTAATTTGGAACATTATAGACTTCTCAAGCTCGGGGTGAATTTAAAAATTGTTGAAGAGCATTTACCTGATCTGTTCAGATTAACCACATTTCTTAACATGATAAAACTATACTATGTTAACATGAAAAGCACATAATGACTTTAAAAAAGTGATCTCTTTAATATGTCTATTTCCATTTAGTGTTTCTCAAAATGACACTGTGGTTATTTAGGCAGAAGGGATAAATTTCAATGAAGTAGGACTGTTCTGATCATTTAAGACAATCTAGCACCCACAAGCCATGGACACAGTATCACATGCAGGTCACTGAAATAACTAAAACAACTAATCTCACATATTTTCAAATACCCTAGAAGAAAGAACAGCAAGACAGGTAGGGGAAATTACCATGCCCAGTTGAGAAGCACTGTTTACATGAACTAAGATATGATGGTATTTCCATAACTGCAATCCAACCTTTTAAAACAATCAATGACCAAAAGATAAATCATCAGTAAGTCACAATTCATGTATTTATCACACACTATGCTCCACCCTCCCCCCCATCATTCCTCAATTATTACAATGGCTTAACTTTTAAATAAATCACTACTTTTAAATATTTAGGAACAATTCTTCCTTGGAGTGTTTTATTTACTCCAAAAACAAAACTCTCCACTATACTGCACTCATCTCAGAGATAAGATATAAATTAGTTTACTACAAGTATTTGTCCACTTCCACCCAAAAACAACAGACTTCTTGAACCTGGGCTATGATTATGACTGCCTGTCCCATAGTAGGCAGTCAGTACAGCTCTGAATCAATGCACAAGGTAATACAACTAATCTAAGAAGTTCCAATTTAATTAATTTGTACATAAAATGATCCTGCAGCAAATAAATGGAAACTAATTCTAATTATACTATATTTTTATTCTTAAATTAACTTTAAGAGAATTAAGAAGAGTCCACCAAACTACCCAAAGTTTACTTTTGAAGATACTAGAAATGCATTAAATATTTGACAGGCACCCTATATGACCATCCTGGACACTACCTTTCCCCTTTCCCACTAATAGTAGCTTAAAGCAAATGTTCATGTAAATAAGTAAAAATGGGAATGAATCCAGGAAACAGCCTATATAAAAAGCAAAAACAATACTGCTAGTAATAAGAAAAACAATGTCTTTCAGTTCTACTCAACTCAGACTCAAGAAATGTGTTACTATCCTACCTCATTTAAAAAGAAAAACTATAAATTAGGAAGTATACAGAACTTCTATTTTTGTAGGTTTCACTACATTTTCCAGAAATTTTACGAGGTAAAATTGAATATAAACAAATTCAT
The DNA here is from genome assembly GCA_004024945.1 of Uropsilus gracilis. Classification (NCBI taxonomy): domain Eukaryota; kingdom Metazoa; phylum Chordata; class Mammalia; order Eulipotyphla; family Talpidae; genus Uropsilus; species Uropsilus gracilis. The sequence goes on along the minus strand of PVHY01003448.1, from coordinate 1,990 downwards.
TTTAAAAAGAAATCCAATCATGAGATTTAAACACTGAGTATTAACATTTAAAGACTGCTAACCCTGAGACCCACTGAAATATTTATCCTCTTTGCTTCTTGAAACATGTGAACATCTCATTTAATAAAAATTTGTAAATGAAAAACCTCAAGATTAGAAGCCAAGAAATAATTTCTAGTTCCTAGTTTTTCCAGCATTGCTTTTAGATTGTTGTAATATATTTTATTATTGTTAACCTATGTTTAACCACATATCAAAATGTTGTAGTAGTTAGGACACACTTTTAAAGAAACAATTGTTTCAAGTTGCTTCCCACTTCACAAGACCACTAGAATAGTTACTTTGAAAAATACAAAAACCATACTAAAAGGGATTTAACATCAGATACATTTTACACCAACTCAAATATTAGAGATCACCTTTAAGTGCATTTAAATTATTGTAGAATTTTAGTTCATGAAATATGTTTTTTCAAATCCACAATCTCAGTGTTTGTTTCATTGCTATTTCATGTACAGTCAACAAAAACCATCTGAAGTTAAGACTAATAACAATAAAACATACAGGAAATTGCTTTCATAGCAACTTTAAAAATATCATTCCTTACATTAAAAATACCTAGCAAGTGAAAACTTTATAGCAGAGACTTGAACTTGCTTTAGAGTCCATCTCTCCAGAATTATTAATTTTGCTTAGAAATACTACTGGCCACAGATTTTTGCCATGGCCACTTATCTGAAAAATAGTTAACTTACTAAAAAAGCTGAGCAGACTCATAAATGAAGGCCTCCTTTAACGAATACCTTGCTGAAGTATTTTTATGCTAGTACAATTCTTTGTAAGTAAACAAGCAATTAAGAATTAGTACGTATTTCAAGAGTAATGCAATTAGCAAATTTAAAAATCTTATAACTAGGGTTTCAATGGATGACAACACCTCGAAATTCTTCAATTTTTCCATACATAGGTATTCTCCAAGACCTGTTTCCTTAAGTGGAGGATCTTTCACGCACTGCATATAACCCTAGAAAAGTCACCACTTTATCTCAGAAAGTTTTTTTTAATGGACCATCAATCACCAAATAATCGATGAAAATGTGCATGCAGAAATGGAGAGTTGTCTATATGAGATCAAATATCCTTGATTTTACAATAAAGAAGACATTTCAGAATTTGAAGATTAAAATATAAGTGAAACGTAACCCATTCTGAAATGACAAAATGGGCCACCATTGTTCGACCTTAAGCTAATTATCTTTCCAGAACAACTTCCCTACGATGCATTCCCAAGTTAACTCTACATGTGACCGATACCTTCTAACCAAAATCTCCACCACATGCCCCCGCAGCACCTCCAAATTTCAAACCTAACCGGTATTTAATAATGAAGTCCCAATGTAGAGCGAAACTCCGTTTTCTATCAAACAAACGGCGTTATGAACATTCCAAATCCTGGTCAGAACGCAGTTACTGGAAAGCGGTGTCCTTGTGCAAAAATAGAAAGGAAATCTCTGCAACGGACCGGAGCACAGGGCGACAAGAACCTCAGCCTCTCCATTTCACCAGGAGACCAAACAGAGAAAGCTCTAAGTAACAGAGGGGCTGGGGAGACGTAGGGGGGAGTTGAGAAAGGACCGAGGGAAATCGTACTCCTCCCAGGGTGAGGAAGGAAAGGAGAAGCGGACTCTGGAAAAGCCGCCCCAAAGGGGATATTCGACGCTCTCCACCTAGAGCAACATTCACCGTGGAAGCGGTGCACCCATCAAGCAAAGGCAGGAAGGGACAACCTCTGCGCCCCCACCCCTGAACGTCTCTCGACCAGCTTAGAGGGGTCGGCGGGCACTGCGACTCCGAACATCAACAAAGGCCCCTTCAGTCCTAAGGCGAAACTCGAACAACAAAGGCCCGGAGACAGTCCAGAGTACAGGGTCGGGGGCGGGACGGATAAAAACTGGGGGGAGGCAAAGGAATCAAACCGGTGGGGGCGAAG